>VRLP01000689.1:0-192677 GCA_009660295.1 Lophius piscatorius | reverse complement strand
CAGAAAAGTTAGTTCATGCATTTGTTACTTCCAGGCTGGATTACTGTAATGCCCTACTAGCAGGTAGTCCCAATAAGTCTCTGAAGCCCCTCCAGCTGATCCAGAACGCTGCTGCACGTGTACTGACCAGAACCAGGTTAAGAGAACATATCTCTCCTGTATTAGCTTCCCTTCATTGGCTCCCGGTAAAATCTAGAATTTAATTCAAAATCCTTCTGCTCACTTACAAACCCCTTAACGGTCAGGCACCAACGTATCTGAAGGAGCTCATGTTCCATATTGTCCAATCAGAACTCTGTGCTCCCAGCATGCAGGGCTACTTGTAGTCCCTACAGTCTGCAGAAGTAGAATGGGAGCCAGAGAACTTTTCTCTCTTCCTTTCTCACTGTCCCTTTGTATACATGCCTCTCACTTTAATACATGTTACTGGATTAATTCATGTTAAATGGATTAATACATGTTAAATGGATTAAATGCATGTTACTAACTTGACTCCTTCCCTGAAGTCTTTGTGTTTTCTCGCCTTGTAAGGTCACATTGTTGGTGATTGCATGTGCTGCTGTAGACCTGCTCGATGTCCACTGATCACAAGATGCTCATGATGATGATTATTGTTGTTATCATTATTATTATTATTGTCTAGTATTTCCCCATAAGCTGTCGCTATATGTTACATTAATATTAATGTTATTATCAACCTGGGATCCCTGCTGCTGCCGCGGCCCGACCATGGAGCTGTTGGAGAAAGTGGATTATAGCTGATATCTTTGCTGCTTTTCCCCCGTCTGTATCTCTCCTCACCTGTGTCTCTCTTTCTCGCTCTCACACTCTTTTTTTTCAAACCCGGTCATAGCAGTAGGCCGTCCACCCTGAGTCTTGGTTCTGCTCGAGGTTTCTGCCCGTTAAAGGGCAGTTTTTTCTCGTCATTGTCGCCAAGTGCTTGCTCAAGGAGGAATTTGTTGGGTCCTGTAGATAATTATATAAAGAGTCTGGTCTAGACCTCCTCTTTCTGGAAAGCACCTTGAGACAACTGTTGTTGTGAATTGGCGTTATATAAATAAAGATTGATTGATTGATTGATTGATTCATCACAAAGCTGACACATAGACAGACAAGTATTCACATTGAATAAGATAACAGTGCAATGAAAAATAAGGTAATTCCAGTTTACTGATTTATGTCTTTCATACCATATTTCTTTCACTCTCTAGCGTGCATAAATTGATTAATCAACAAGGCCTTTGCCGTTGTCCCTGACAGCTAGGGTATATCCCCGAAGATCCCCAACCCTTTTTTCTTTCTTCCGCTTATCTGGTGGCAGGTTACAGTAGCAGTAGGCAAAGAAGGGACTTCCAGATATTCCTCTCTGCAACAAAACCAGGGTACGGAGCTCAGACATCTGGAGACAGCTATATCAGACCAGTGAGTGAGAAATGATTTGCAAAAACTTTTGGAGATAAAGCTTCCCAGAGTGTTGGAAGTGTACAATCAACTGTTCCCAAAATTGTTCCTCTTTTTCCTTGCACTAAGGTCTATTGGGTTATAAAGTTTGAAAATGAACTATGAAATAGCTTGAGTTATCTCGTTAACACAAAGGGTCTGCGGGGGACGTAACGAAGATGGGGTTCATAATATCCTCATCTATTCGGAGATATAAATATTTTACTGTGTGAAGTCCCAAGTTTCTCCCACACTCTGATATTGAAAGAGGTGACTAAAAAATTTAAATAGTATATGGACCATTAAATACTAAATACAAACACACCAGCTATTTATCTAAAAATGTATCCCCTGTTCTCAGGATCTCCGTCTTGGCCACTGTGAGAACAAATTCATTCTTTTCAAGGAGGTCAATATGAAGACAATTTTAGCCAATGATATATTCTCAGTGGTGTAGCCCAACATTTCTCAACTGTCATCACCATCCCGGCTCAATAACTTTGAGAGATTGTCCAGGACAAGGTCAGTCCTCAGTCACCGTGTCCCAGTAGTTTTGAGGTGATCCTGTCTGCAATCAGGAAAGCAGTAAGGAGGCTAAAGTGATCTAACACATACTTAACATATTGTTACAGCAGACTAGATAGGAATAAATGGAGCAATATCCAGCAGAATATGGAATGAAAACAACACACACATGGAGGGGATATAATGGCTGTAATAATATTTGAATTTTTTAAAACCTACACTATCAATATTAAAAGTAAAATAATTGCCTCATATGGTGTACTTTTTCTTGACAAATTATCCAAGAAGAATAAAACATATCAGTATAAAGTATAAAACTATACTGATGATGAGATTATCTCTCTAAGTCCAGCTCCCTCATATTCCTTTTAAAACCTGTTCGTTTACATGCAGGAATACTGCTCAGGTTTTTTACTTATCTAACACAAGACATTTTTGATTACAGCTTAGGTTGAGTCCCTTACAAAGCACTTACTACTGCTGAAGTCATTGAAGTGTAACATTACCCACTTACACAGTTGTCTGCAACAAAACTCACGACTAATGGAAACCTTTGTAAATCTCAATTCCGCTTTAAAAGGGTCTTTGAGTGTGTAACATAGACAGTGAGTGTCTGAGTATGTTTGAGTGTGTCTCAAGTGTTTGTTTTTACATGCCAACAAATCTAAGAGCCTACAAGCGTATGTTGCAGTGTGACAGTAAACAAAAGTCAGGTTGGTAGACAGCCTGTCACATTCACAGCACAATAGTCTTATAATCGGGCTTCTACTTAATGATTGCAATTTGATTTACACAATGCTAGATTTTGATTAAACATTAGGATTGCATTATAGCCAAAGGTTACAGTCCCTTTAGTGGACATAAGTGGTATTTTGCAGCCAAAATCCCTTTCTGAGGTCCAGTATTTGGCACATTTCTTGTGTATTTGCTATCCATATGCCCCAAATGGAGAGCCCGCCGGTTCTATCCAACAAAGCTGTGTAGAGTTACATGTACTTTGTGGTATTTCTATCATATTTGGTATAGTAGTTATCTGAGCAAAATCAGTGATTGTTATGCACGATGTAAGGCATGGACCAAGTAAAAATGTTGACCCAATTATTTTATTTTAATAGATATTGAACAAAAAAATCTAAAGTATCTTCTGATATGTTTTTGATATTGTTTGGAATTGGCATAATGAGATACGCCAAGGATGTCCTCCTCAGTGATATGCTGTGTGGTATTTTTGCCCACACAGTCACATACCTTCGGCAACAAAGTTTTCATTGTCATGTCATATGTCATATAATTTTTAAATACTGACCAAATTCAGTTAATCTACATTTTAATCATCCTGAAAAGTATGAGTACAAATTCAAGTAATTGCATAAATCAATAACAAACATACGTTTTCGTCAGCTATTATTGTGGGAATTTATTGGAAGCCTTTAGCGATGCACAAAGCAGTCCTATTGGTGCACTCTAAGTGTATTTCATATAATACATTAGGAAACAAGAGGGGGCATATCAGGGAGAGAAAAAAGCAGACTACCATCCATTGACTAGGATTAAATCATTAAGATGTTATACATGAATAGCACCGTATACCTCCAGTTCAACAGAGAGAACTCAATTTGTCAGTGGTGGATTGACGTGGTAAATATGGAGCAGCGGCTGTACTCGGGGGGTAATGGCGCAGCCTTACAGCCTCTAGTAGACAGAACAAAGGTTACATGTGGCGACTTTATTCTGCATGATTCATATATTTGCGGTAAATTACACTTGGGAACCTACAGTGCTATGACTTAAGTCTTTGGAATTGACTCATTCTTGATCTGGAACATTACTTTTTATGCGGCACCCACAAGAATAGCGTGCACACAGCCGAGGTTGATTTACTGCTGGAAATAGGGGGTTGTAGTATGACATTGTAAATTTCGTAATTTTTTATAAACATGAAAGAAAATTACACAGGCACAAACGCACATTCCCGCGCCATATCCTTGTTTATAAATCATATATATATATATATATTCATATATAAGGAATTTCTAAAGTTTGAATATTGGTTGGTTTCATGGGTTCATCTTCCTCATACTTTTCAATTTTATTATGTATTAACCTTCATGTTTATGTATTTTTTCACCCTTTTATGTCCATGGCTCAAATCCCCTCGGCACAAAATAACTATATATAGTGCTACAATACTATGTATTAACTTGATAGATTGAATGATCTCTTGTCTGATTCAATCAACAGTGTGAATGGTTGTTTGTCCAGGGTGTACAATGTCTCGCACGTGACACACGATACGCTCATCTTGTCTGATGATGAAACAACTACTGAAGGGTGATGGGTGCGCAAATGTGTTTTATGCTTTCCTTTTTGGGATGATTACAACAGTATAATACAGAGTTTAGAAGTTGCTTATATTTTCAAGCATAAAAACACATTGATTTCTTTCATTTTTTGGATAGTGTAGAGACTGTGAGCATGAGAGTATTGGTGGATGGATTTAGCCATCTATTAAGTCTATTGACCTGGACACCCAGAGGACATGCCAATTAAAGAAAACTATATATCTTTGTTGATATACTTTTACTCTATTTTTCATGCTCATATTACTCTTGGTCCTGGTCACCCTTTTGCAATACATCCATCAATACATAAATGCTGCAATACAGAAATGGATTTACTAGACCCATACATCATTACAACAATAGTGAGGCAGTAAGCTGAAAAAGACTGTTTGACCATCACCACACAGCTGGAGCGTACTTGCACACAAACTGGTCAGCGATCTATGCACCGCAAGCCTCCCTCAAGCAATCTGCTTGTCATTTTTTTCCTGTCATTGTGGGCAATATGCAGGGGCATTAATTATCCTGTATTTACACTGTTGTTAGTGTTCTTGTATATAATTCAATACATACATCCTCCACACAGTCCTGTGTAAGGAAAGGTAAAATGAATGAGAGCCCTAGATAGGCTCAACTACTCTCCCATTATTAATACCGTACTAAAGCCGGGTAGTAACCTGATGTCAAGGCCACTGCTAAGTGAGCGTTCACACACATACATGGTCACACATGCACACATAGTAAACATTGAAGAAATCGAAAGCACATGACATTTTGTCCAATATTTGTCTTTCATAAAAAAAAAATATTTTTTTCACATCATGCTGAGAAAATATAATTCCAGACCATTATTGTGGGCACAGGTGGCTTCTCATTCTCGGAAGTTTTTCATTTTTTTGCAGAAAAGCACAAACAGCTGGAGAATGTAATGTTTCCGTAAATTATGCTTCACGCTTGATGGAGAACACTGCGCTTGCTGACTGGTAATGTTTCAGGGGCTTGAAAGTGTGCCAACTCAGAAGGATTTGGGAGGATGTAGCAGAGAGATGGGACAGTGAATTACTCTTTAGGGAGCTCAGCACAACAGGAGCAGCTCACCTTAATCTAAGCAAAGCTGGGAAAGCCAGATCCCTGTGAATAAGGCCAGAACACAGCCTCTGTATGGTGGTTGATTGATCGTCTGGGTGATCCATAGTGAACCAATTATGAGGTAGAGTCTGATGGAGATGTGACACATTGTACGATAAATAGTCTGGTTGAAAAATGTGCAAAACTAGAGAGAGAGGGAATGTGTATACCTCCTGAATTTCCTGTACATATTTATCAACCAATATATTACATCAAATACACATTGATACAAATGTAGCTCCACAAGGAATTATTTTCACATTATTCCATTGCCAGTATTTGGCATCAATACAGTAATTACATTTTATTCTAGGCAGACAAGGGGAAGTTTTGGTGGTGTGTGTCGTCTTTCTAGTTTATTGGAGATTGTACAGCCACTGGCACGTACGGCAAGTATGTGTTTTTGGATGAAAAAATAAATATCAAAATATCATATAAGGTCCAGCATTTAAAATCTTTAATCTTCAGAATCATTATTTTGCACTTTTGAATATAAAATTGGGTGTTTAAAACCTGAATATGTTGGCGGGCAATAATGTTCTGGGACCAGGATTTGGTTATTAGTTATTACCTGGATTACATTTTGAATAATGTCTTTGGATTTTAAATATTTCTGAAGTGGAGGTTAGGATAGATGTGCCACCACAATACAGAATCCCACGGAAAGGGTTGTTCCCCGTGGATTAAAAGAGAATGTGGGGTAAATCCCACATCTTTAATCATTATTATATTCAGTGCTTGTATTTAAAAAATAAGGAAGACCATATAAAGATCAGGACCATATAAAGTTCAGGAGGAATATTTGCAGATCTGAATAGATCTGCAAATATTCCTCCTGAACTTTTCAAAATTAAGTTTAGAAGTATAAAAGCATCAAAAAGGAGCACAACCTCATTTCCTTACATTACATCAACAATGGATTTGCAAAATCATCCATTATCAATGTTTCTGAAAGGTGATATTAATGGTATATTACATATCAAGAGCGTTAAAATTTATTAGACTACAAAAGCTACAATATTTAGTGCTATGCTTTGCAGGTCATCTATTTGTTAGCATTTGAAAATCAAAGTTTTGGTGCAAGAGGATGTAGAAAGCAGTCAATACGGATCCTGTCTGTCCAGATAATGGCAGGATATGCATCAGCATGTCCCAGCAAAGACAAAATTATCCTTTCACCTTTCACTGCATTTTAAAGAAGCGCTGTGTGACTTAAATATATCAGTGGTGCACGGTGTCGTTGCTTATGTCAAATCTTAATGCACAATAAATGACTGTTGTTCTGTTCCCCATGTGTCTCTGGACAAAACTAAAAATTTATTTTCCTGCAGGTGATCCAAAAATGATTTAATTGATACCTCAGCCATATGTTTTTCCATCAGAGATATGGCTCCGGCCTTCATCTTGTGCCTTGGTCTAGTTTAGCTTCGGCAACACAGCAACATTCATATTTCAGCGGCTGAATATGAATTATGCACAATAAGCAGTGAGAAGGAATTTAATGATGCCTCGCTGGTACAGTATGCCTCAACAAACGAAGAGTGATTCCCCCTGTCTTAGCTGCGGGGATGGAGGGGCTGATTTGAACAAATCTTTGACCTCATCCTTCTTGTTACTTAAGGATTGCAGTCAATGCACAGGTTTGGAGAAGGAGATGGGAACCAGAGTGCATCACCCTGTCAGGATATTGATGTACTCTGACATCTAATGTAATGATTTGTTTGCTAGTAAAATATGACTGGACAAGCTGAATTTGTGTCGTACCACCAAGGACTTTATATTAAGACTCCCCTGCCGTTCCCTTCAGACCTCGTCATCCGGATCACACTGCAGCCAATGAGAGTTGACTTATTTTTCATGCACAGAGTGAACATTTCTTTCACAGAAATTGGATGAACTACCTTCTGTCCCTCAAGTTGATCTCGAATTGCGAAACAGTTAAATACATGAATAGCGACCAAATAGCATGTCGCAATTGAATAAATCTATTCTAGTATGCAGAATAGATTTCTGGAAAAGCCCTACCTTAAATATCTTACCCTTATAAACCACAGATCCCTTGGACCTCTTACACCATTGTGTTTAATTTCTCCGCCAAGGAGGTTATGTGTGTACCTTCGTTAGCAATATCATTGAAAAACTAAAGAGTGGATTTGCATGAAATGTTACCCAGAGGTGGGATTTATCATATCGTAAGGATAATTACAAATTTTATGATGTTAAACCATGACTTCACAACATGACATCATAATTACACTTCCTCAACCATTTGGGCACTTTTGGAGGTTTTTTGGCCGTAATTGATAAATTAACCCCTAGAGTCCTACAATAACTCTGGCATGATCAAATCGCTTCCCTGATGGTGTTGCAACAATTAATATTTAAAAAAAAGCAGGCAGGAGCCTATACATCCCCTTGTGGCTAAAGCGCTGATTCAAAATAGATTTCATGCCTCCGTGGATGTTTGTGCTCTGAGTGCATTCTAGTTATAGAATGTATCTGAAATGTACAATAAATACATTTATAAACTGAATACTGACTATCTCAACATGAGTAGTATCTTTCATTGTACCAGTTTCTGCACTGTTGAATGTTCTACCTACTTAAAGCTACCCAATGAAAGTATTTTATTGTTTACAGTGAATGCTACTATATTAATCTCACATTCTGTATCATAGCATAGTTATTAAATCAGTTGGGAGATGTATGGATTGTAATTGCCATCCCATATGATGCAAAATGATAATGTTAGAAATATACAAGAGTTAGAGTCCATGAGCAAGAACCTGAAACCGTAGCTCCCCTGGCGCTTCAAACGGGCCGCCGACTGCTCCGTCAGGGATGGGTCAAATGCAGTGAAATAATTTCACCATGTTGTACTGTGTATAACCGTATGTGATCAAGAAAGGATGCATTATTATTATTATTATTATTATTAAATTGATGAGGGTGAAGGTACACCTGGATGATCTTGATGTGCTGGAAAACCGGTTTCAAAACACTTCATCACACTTGGGGGGAGAGCAGCTAAGGTTAACGGGAGGTAATTTCTGCATGAGCAGTATTTTGTATATAATTATTAACAAAATGACTTCGATAAAAACATGAAGGACCGAACAACATGATATGGATGTCTGAAAGTCGATCCCTGGGTTTTGATTCTCTACCAAAGCAACACTTTTAAAATTGGAAGCTGCAGCCTGAGTCAGTTGCAAAGGTGAATTGTTGTTCTGGTTCTGTGTTTCGGGAGGATGTTTTTTAACCTGGCGTACTCGATAGATACTATTTCTATATTAAGGCCTGGATGGATGCAATTATATATTACACAGTTTGCAAGCCCTGTATACTTAGAAAATGCATAACAGTTGCTATATTAATGTATACTGGCACTGATTTATGTTTTTGCATACACACATGTAGCATCGGAACGCCACTCTTCTGGTGGCCTGGTTAACGACAGCCATCACATTTTTATTTTAAAAACTAATGCAGCAAAAAAACACATTTAAACATGTGATTTTGAAGAGCTTTTCATTATTTAAGGAGCTGAAATGGTTTTCAAAATGTTATGGTGTGTCTGCGAATGGCCTCAGGCTTCAATTTGATTCAAGTCAAAACACTGAAAATGCCTTTGGATATTTGGTCGTAGCGCTGAGCTATATTCAGTTCACTGCAGATTGATTTTCTCAAAATTAATTTTGTCTCAATTTAGGGACATGTTGTCCTTGCTGCCTGTCTGGTGTTGCGCATCCATGTAGCAAGGGGTGTTTATGCCCTACACTCCAAGAAATAAAACGACACATTTACTGGTTATGTCAACCGGTCCAACAAAAATAAGTTGAATAAATGCCAAAAAAATAAGAAATATAATTATTACTAAACGTTTTTTAAGCAAATGACTATCAAAAAGTCTGAAGTGCTAAGACATATAATTAGGATGAATTTAATGAATCAATACGTGTTTCATTTACGGAACACAATTATGTTGAACTTACTAAATAAACTTGGCCTATGCTGTCATCTTTGACATCAAGAGTGTCCTCGAAAGCCCCCACTGCATTATACAAGCAATCCCCCTGATTGAACTCCTCAAAGTAAATGTGATTATATATCCACAAAAAAAAAATTCCCTCTAGTGAGTAAAAATGCTTTAACAAGATAGATCGCCACGATTCCATTCATATGCACCATATTTGGTCTAAATTGGACCAACGGTTGAGAATGTATGTCCCGAAAACCTTGTGTCAGAAAAAGTAATGTTGGTTGGAAAACCATTTTCAAAATCACTTCAGGTCTTCCTCAAACATAGGTCTAATACGGTATAAAATTGGAAAATGATCCAGGAAAGGTTTTTTGGGTTATCGCATTAGCACAAACGGAATATAATTCTGTAATCCCAAAATCTTTTACTAGTACATTTGTGTAATTAAACTGCCTTGTTTTAACAAAAAAAAGGCACATATTGCAAATGACATCCATGTTTCACGTCTAAGGCTGTACACTCAGCAAACATGCGACTGAAGACTATGCGTCTAAATTATAAATGGGAGGTACTTAAACTGTTGCAACAATGTGAAAATGTTGTCTACATATTTTTAAAAGAAAAAAATGTCCCAGTGGAGTTTCTTTCAACTATGGATAACAAAAATAACACATCGTCACTCCACAATGATTACCCTTGTGCTTTTTTCCATTATATTTTTATGGGATGCAGTTATTTTGTGTCTTTTTCACATCTTTCCTAATCTTTCTATCTGCTGTTATTTCATATGCTGTCAATTTCGTATTCAATTAAATGATAAGCACTTTTTTAACAATTCAAATGCAGATAGGGCATCCAAACTATATTCAAGAAAGGAGGTTATTCTACTAGAATAATAATATAAAAGATCTACCTTTAAACCCCAAAAGGTTTCTTTGGTGCGCTTACCTGCGAAAACCTTTACGCCTTTTCTGTTGTCTCAAAAGAAGAATCAATATGTTTACAGAATCTGTGAGTGCACCTCTGGTAATGGGAATCTTCTTCTTTTTTCTTCTTGATTATAAAATAGGCTTTTGAGAGCCAGTTTCTGCTGCACAAATTGGCATTTCCAGCAGACGGTAGATTGTCTTATGTGTTGGAGACATTAACATATCGCTCGTTGTTTGACAGCATGGACAGCAGGCTGGGAAAACCTGCATATAGCAGCGTAATCCCAAGAAGGTTCATTACAGTGAACCTGCTCGAATCGAATTCCCAAGTGGACCCTTCAAAGAAGCAAACGCACACACACAAACAGACATAACTACTCAATATAGTCCTTTCTGTATAGGTGTTTTCTCTCTTTTCTGACACTGCATTATGGTGTTATTCACTGTCATCAACACCAACACACATGCCGGAAACAATACCTTAAAAAAAACAGTATATATTTCAGAGATGTTTACCTTCAAGAGATGATGTTTGATTGCACTAACTGTATTTTCTACTAAAGCATTGGTGGGCATTGTATTCCTAAGGAGTTGGATTGCTCGAGGCAAGAAACAGCGATGTCCTGCATCATTTATGCATTGTCAGCATCAGGATGCAATGGTTGTAACAGACTCAGTCCAATGAACAAACATATTGACATGTTGACTCCACTATAACTGATTAAATCACAGCAATTGTGTGCACCAAGTAATTCCAGTGAAAGCTATGGAATTTTCTTTTTATTTAAAGTGCATGTCAGGGTGGGTTCTGTCAGATTGAAAAAAAAGAAATGCAAAGGAAATGGTCAATGAGTGGAGAGGAAAAAACATTCAGTTTTAACAGAAAAAATATCCTCCAGAAACTGAACTAACATTTGTGAACATTTTGTACATAAATACGTTTGTGTGGTTAAGCCAGTGAACAATCGGCAGCTCAGTGTGTGTTATCATACACACACCGCATCTGCTGCTGATCCTTCATGTTAATGCGATAACTCAAAACTATTTCATGGATAACTTTCAAATTTTAGACCTACATAGACTTTAATGCGGGGAAGAACTGGATTGATTTCTGGAAAGGTCAGATTTATCTTTCAGTCACCAAGGGGACAATTATCTCCAAAAGTTCTTGGGCCATGATTTCTCATCAGTTGGTGCAATTTCATCCAAACTTAGTGCAGACGAATCAACTCAAGGAGATGTTTTAAATATAGTACTTTACCCTGGTAGTTCATATTTTACTCACTAGGGGAAGCTTTTTCTTATGAAAAACTCTACCACCTAGAAAGAATTCAAAATTCAGTTATCGATCAAGGTGCATAAACCTTGAAAGTGACCTTAGTCAAAGGAAGAACTCGTTTAATTTCGGAAAGGTCAGATGTATATTTCCAACACTAAGCGGAGCATTATCTGAAAAATTTTTGGGCCACATTTCTGAACCGTTGGTCCTATTAAGTCCTGTACACATGAATAGATGATGAGATATATCTTCTCTACATCTTGTTTTACCCCATAGTAGTTCATATTTTACTCTGTTGAAGGATATTTTTTTGACAAAAAAACACATTCTTCTGTAAAAAAAAACGACTTAACCACCGGCCCATTTTAGCCATTTTTGGTGCATATTAATCGTCTCAAGAAAATCTCTCTTGTGAATATCATTTTTTACTCACTTGGCATAGCTTGTTTACGAAAAATATAACTTCACATTTAATTTCTGAAGTTCAATCAAGGGGATTGCTTGCACAACGCAGGGGATTGTTTTTTTTTCTGGGATATACCCTTCTGTCGGGGACGACAGCGTAGGCCTATTTGCACTTCGTTTCTGGCTGACAATATAAACTGGATTTAAGGGTCATATATATTTTTTGTCGCTGGTACTGCCTTCTAACTTAGCTTATTAAATTCCAAAATCAATTAATATTAAAGGTTTAATTGAAAGACTTAACTGTTGTAAACAATCAAGGTGGGACGATGTCAATTTTACAATAATTTCATATTTAATTATAACAGGTGTCCTGTCTTTTTCTTCTTGAAGAGAAATGAAAGTACTTTTTAAAAGAGTTAATGACATTCAGATGTGAAAATTTTAAGTTCAATAAAATTAAGAATTGATTAATTCTAAGTTTCATAATTTCCCATATTAACTTTGGGTGGTGTCTCTATTCAACTATTTTTGAGGTAAAACGTAGATAAACCGCTACAAAAATATTATTTATATAATTATATATATATATATGAATCAAATACGCAAATATTTGCAGTGTGTCACCTGAGAGTCAGTGCAAATTTTTGTATATAAACAGTCTGGTTATGAACACCATTCTACACATGTCATTCATTCATTATCCATAACCACATGTCCTGTTCAGGGTTGTAGGGGGCTGGACCCTATTCCAGCTGACATTGGGCGGGAGGTACGTTATCACAGGGCCGACTCATAAACAGGCAACCATTCTCACATTCACTCCTAAAGGGCAAGTTAAACTCACTAATTCACCCACAATTCAATTTACCCACATTGCATGTTTTTTTTGGACTGTGGGAGGAAGCTGGAGTACCCGGATAAAACATGTCAACTCCAAACAGAACAGTGTGGGCAGAGCTGGATTTGAACCTGGTGAGGGTGTATTGAACCCAGTACCATCCTGAAGGGCGGCTATACACAGATTAATTCAAATCCCGAAAGCTGTTCTACATATTAAAGGGTGCTAAGGTGACGCAAGACCCTCAAAGCCCTTTATTTATAAAATGTATTTCCTTCCTTTAACAGCAGAAAGACATCCCCCCAAAAAATGATTTGCTCTTTTAGTTTAGTATTTATTTGCATTTGCAGTCAGAGACTGAAGTTGCAGAAGAGACTGAAGATGCAGATGACTGTAGTCTGTATTCGTAATGCACCCTCATTAATATGTCAATGTTTCCTATAACCTATTCACAACTTATTACCCCTCTTATGCCTTTAAACAACCACTCAAGTTGTAGTCCTTCTCCAAGCATGAAGAATAGGATCAACCATCAAACAATAGTTAGCCTCAGCTGCTCTCAGCTGTTCTCTCAGCTGCTCTCTCAGCTGTTCTCTCCTGCACTGACACTGTGTGTCAACTATTCCTAACACCGTGTGTCAGTGCAGGAAGGAAAGCCACAATGAGGTTCCTACCCCTTTAATGGACTCTTTCCTTTGCCTGAGTCCCAGGCTAGACCGCTGCTGACTAACTCTATATAATATATGTGATTGAATTAAAGTACATATTTGACATTTTCCTTTAGCACAAAACATAATATGACATATGTGAAACGTTTGTCAGTAAGCTTTATTATGAAAGTCTAAACAATGCATATTAATTATTTCTAAAATAGCTTTGGAAGCAGCATGTTTGAATCCAAAGCTAGTTTGAATCTTTTTTGACTACTGACTATGAAAACTTAATTTGACGTCATCTGAGCTGTTGTATTTGATGAGCTGAAAGTGGAAACATGCTGAATGATTTAATGAATGTTTACTGGAAGGTACAGGAAACTGTGGTGTATAATGGACCAAATCAATCAATACATGGCATAAACGACTTTGGAAATGAGATCTACCGGAGGAAGTCCTACTGCCTCAGATGTTTTTCAAATGGCTTTTACAATGGTTTTTTAAAATGTCATTTATTTTAAACAGCGGGTTCCATAAGGAACAGATACTTTATTATTTTCATGTTGAAACTTAAATAAAAAAAAGTATATAGTGCAATTGAATATGTTTTATGGCTGATGTCTGACAAATTTTTTGGACCAGAATATAACATGATTGTGATGATCGTGATTAAACAGAGGCAATAACAGTATAAATGACATAATATGTCACAAACCCCAAGTTGTGGGGGTTTGTGGAATAAATTCCATCTTCAGGCATCATTAATAACATCTTGAGAGAAAAATACTCCATGTCAGATGTGGGGTCTGTGTGTCTCTCACGGCCTAGAATGATTCTTGTCTTATTTACATTCAGGCCTGAGATGCTTTTCATCTTCCGGAAATTTATAGCTGCCACATGTAGGGTCAAGTGTACTCCTTCAAACTTTATCTGCTGGCTGATAGAGGTAGTGCCAGTGCCGAACTGGATCGTATATCATTTAGTAACATTATGTGGGAAAATCTGTCTTGATAAGAAATGTTGACCGTTGTCATCACCAGCGGAAAAAGAGAGCGATCAAACATGGTGGAAAGATGCAGCTGTCAGTATTCCTTATAAGCTATTGTTCAAGTTAGATTCACTGTGAGGGTATTAATGATGATAAAAATAAAATATATAGACTAAAGCACTCCGGGCATTCTCTGAGGCCACTTGCCATATCTTAACATATCTTTAAAAATCTTTCTGGAGTGACAGTATGACCCACCCTACTTTGCCACTGATTGGCTTGGTTTGATGAAAATGTTTCTCAGTTAACCTCTCACTGCTCCTCAGGGATGGATCACATACAAAGAAATAACTGTACGTCCGTTGTCTTGTATGTATGTACTGCGTATAAGCTGTATATAAAAAATTTATTGTAATCATTGTAATCAAAAAAATTAAATTAAAGCCTGAATCTTGAATCCATACAATATTCTGAAATTGTCTCCATGTCTAATCTCCTGTGGTAGCATTTTCACAAACTGTCACTGAAATTGCTTCAAAAGTTTCTGACTTATACAGAAAAAAAACACTATTTCCTAACCTTGTCGGCAGGAGTAGCTATATCAAGACTAAAACATAATAGGCTGCTTCAATTTTGAGATAGATCTGATTAACATAATTTTTCTGACACCCAAATATAATTATCTCAGCCAATGATTTTATGTTATTCTTCTTGAATTTCCCCACAAAACCGGAATAAATGGTTTTTGGTTTGTATCCTTGACTTTCTTACCCTTTTTCTTAATATTACAAGATAGGGCATTTTTCGACTTTATCCCAATTATTCAAAACTACTGAAGCATTTTCCAAAAAACTTTGTGGAGGGTTTATAGGCTTAAGACAGGCGCATCAAACTGTCCCTATAAAATTGTATGGACTTGTCACTGTTTTCCATTCTACCTCAGATCCACTTTTCAAAATGTGCAGTTTACATTCATTTATATTATAACTACATACTGACATACTAGAGATATTTCCTTCCTGCACTTAGAAAATGAGTGCACAAATTTTTGACTCTCTTTCCTTAGAAAAAATGTCCTCATTACTCGCAGACAATTGGCAACTGGGTGCTGATTCCCTAAAGTGTTAAACTTTTCGGTCTCCCTCTTGCCCTGCTGTTAAGCAACACACTCACTTCTTTCCCGTATCTATGCAAAGTATGCCTTCCACACCAAAACACTGTCATCTGCTTCTTCTAAGCTTGACTTTCTTTTAAGGTCAGACATGTATATTTTTGTCTCCTAAGAACTTTGTACACTATTCAAGTTGTAGTTACGTTGTGCTCCTAACATGAGCAAGCACACTTCCTATTCAGTGCCTCCCCTGATCACTTATTTTTGCCCCAATGGAAACTCTTAAGTCAGTGCGTTGCATCCATCACCAGCTTTCAAGAATTGACTTCAACATATCAGACCTCACCATTCCATGCACATCCACTTTATGGACCTCTTTTCCAGAAGCTTGTTTCTGTTAAACTCTCTGGTGGAGGATTTACCGGACTCCTGTTTGCTGTGTCTTTCAGAGCACTCATAAAAAATGAATGAGTGTGATAGTTTGGTGTTGAGGCCCATAAACTGCGGAGAGGCCGGTGTAAGAAGTAGTGGAAGCCAAAAAGTGAAAAAAAAAAAAAATTACAGAATTATGTAGTATATTGCTTGATATTCAAATTCAGGTCGAGTTATGAGGACAGATGTACAGTAGAAGCTTGTTGGATCAAAACCTTTGGGCATTATAGTGTGAACTGAGTTGGAAAGACTTTAGGAGTTTGTGAAAACAGGGAAATCGCCTTAATGGCTCTGAAACATGTAATTATGGTCACTTGCTGCCATGCAGTCGACTTAAACAAAAGTATGGACATTGTGTATCTGTAATGGTACAGTTTGTCAAAGCTGTAATGTAACTTTAAGCACACTTTATTGCATATTGCAAAAATGTTTGCTGTAGAATCCTTTTCTAAACTCTTTAATTTCCTCACCCAAAAAAAACTAAACCGAAAGAAATTTTCTGTGTGTGTGTGTATCTGTGTGTGTATTGGGGTTGTCAGTGTGTCAATAAATCGATCATTTGAGCGTATGGAGTCAGTTGAACTTCATAAAGGACTTTGAATGTTGAGAGCCTATTAATTGTTTTGTTTATGTACCTCCAATCACAATGTACCACACCTCTCCTACTGAAAATTAATGATTACTGGCAAAAGGTTAATATCCACTCAGCTGAAAATGAATCAACTGTGAATTAATTAGATCATTACCTGCATGGATTGATAATGAAATTAGTCCCCGCTCAAAGACTCTCAGGAATGTGGAGGTATTGATTTGTAAAATAATGCATCTGTTGGTGAAGCCCTTGACCAGACGGCCTGTGCTGGGCGATCCTGGCTGCTGGAGGTCACTGCCAATGTAAAAAGCGGTGAAGAGGGAAAGAAGTATTTTATACTGATGATGATTTAGTCACAAAAGACAAAACTTGAACCAGCTGCAGCCAGGCTCTGTGCCAGCTTAGGATGGTCTTTTCTTACGATCTTAAGACAGTAATATCATTACGAAATCTTTGAGTTATCAATTATTGCTTCCAAAACTCCCTCAGGCCAAATGTCAAGATAATAAAAGAAGGAGTTTTAGAAACTTAGCTATATTTAACTGAGATCACAATAAGAGAAATTTAATTAGTAGATGAGCTTTTATGTTCAAGAGACTTAGATTTGTTTTATTCAAGATCAATTAGGGAGCTATTTTTTTGATCGGATAAAGATGTGTCATAAATTTAATTACACCTACTGTATCTGTTTTTTTCTCCTGAGTTGAACTTGAGAAGTTGGAGCCTTTGGTCTAACTTTTATGCTATAAATAGCTTGCATGTGCACAGGAGCATGAAAGAAACACCTGAAATTTGATCTTTGGACTAGCTAAATGTAAAATATTATATTATGGTTTTTCATGAAAGTCTGAAAGGATTTTTCTCTATTATTGATAATATTTTCCAAGTTGGCCAAATTTGCAGAGTTGTGTGTAACGTAATATAACGTACAGACAGTTGAGGACCAGTTGGGATACAAAATTGTGTATTATTTAACACTCACTTGCAGTGGATGGGTTGGAGCGATGAATAAACCCTAAACAAGTCCCCACATCAATACAACCATTCACTCCTGCAGGCAAAAAATGCAAACTCTGTGTGCCCTTCAGTCTAATGTCATTATTTTGGGAAAGCAGTCTAGTGGCAAGCAGTGATGAGGTTTCTGGGTTTGGATCCATATGGAGATTATGCGTAGTATTTTGCACGTTTTTTTTTACCTACCAAACTATCAGTGAATTGGTGACTAAAATATTATCCGTAGGTGTGACTTTGAAATGCAACCCCCGCACAGAATAAATGGTTACAGAGAATGGGTGGATGTTGGTTTTTGCAGGTGCCAAACAAAAAATCCGACCAGAACTAAATGTCTGCCCAACATTTAAGTCAAATCAATATTGGATTTCCACTTAACCATACTTTTTTTTTCTCTAACATCTTACATTTACTAAATGGTAGTCCAACCTCTTTTTGGCATGGCATTGACATCTTCTGCCGGTTGGGTTACAGCTTATTTAATTGTCAGTATGATTATTGACTTCCGCCAGTATTAGGCGTGGTTGAAGAATTAGAAACTATATACCTCGTTGGAAAAATTAACAATGATTCAGGAACAAGAACAGCTGACCTGATGACTCTACAGTCACAAAATAAGTATTAACTACTGTTAGCAGTTTACGAAAAATCTAATTTATCCAAAATTACAGTAATTTTATCCCCATTTTAATGTCTTACACAATAACATTTGTGGAATGATATTGGGGACCGATACTGTCTGAAAATGGCTTAAAGGTTGTCAGAGAGCATGAAACACACAGACAGCTCATATATAATTCTCCATGGCTTCCTGCTGCCAAGACTTCACCAGAATTCCAGCTTTTGCAGGTCTTTTCTCGGAGACTATTGCCCTCGTGTTTCTGTAGTGCTATATAGATGGCCCTCGACTCAAGGTGACAGGGGACAACCTTAAAGGAGCTTTTTTGCCACGAGTGTTTCATGAAAAGCCCCCTCTCTGGCTTCTGGACGCAATTCTCCTTCTCCGGGCTATGTGCCCTTCAGTTTTTTTTTTGATCATCCTTCTCATCCTCCTTGATTTAATATGCCACATTGGGTGTCAAGTGGATACAGATCCAGGTGAGGTTTGTTAACTACCAGGGAGGATCAATCATCTGCAGAATACTGTGCTCTGGATGACCAAAATTTAAGAATCTAAGCACTCGGGCAGTGGAGATAGTTAATCTTTCCTCAGAGAGTACAGGAAATAATAAATTAAGCATGTCTTTTGCCAACTCTCTTAGTCTACTTTCCTGTGGTTTTCATGTCCACGCCCCATGCAGCTACAGGGAAATACATTATATAAATACTATATATGCAGATTAATCATAACATTAAAACAACCAACCTCATATTGCGCAGATCACCTCTTTGCCACCAAAATAGCTTTTTGCAAATGCACTGTGTTCCGACACCATTCTCTCACAATTTCCACAATTTCTGCTACAGTAGGACAGTTGGATCGGACAACATGGGCCAGCTTTCGCTCCCCTTTTTCATCATTGAGCCTTGGGCGGCCATGATCCGGTCACCGGTTCAAGAGTTCTCCTTCTTTAGACAGCTTTGGTAGGTTCTAACTTCTGGAGAGTGGAACACTCAACATGACTTGCAGTTTTGGAGAAGCTCTGACCCAGTTATCTACTCCTAACAATTTGGCCCTCATTTCTAAGATCCTTAGGCTAGCACATTTTTCACAGATTTCAAGTCATCATCTTCAAAGACCAAATGTTCACTTGCAGCCCAATACATCCCACGCACTGACAGGTGCCATTATAATGAGGTAACCAGTGTTATTTTGACTTCACCTGTCAGTGGTTATAGGGCTGAAAGAATGGAAGGAGGATTCCAAAATTCATTTAGAAAATAATAAATATATGAAGAAAAAGTGAATTAATGCTAAAGCCTATCCCAAGCATTACACCTCAAACTGACTTCTTTTTAATTTAACAACAAATTAGTGTCTCATCAAAATCAAACATTTTTGAAATGGCAAACGTATTTAATTTAAATCTCCCCAAATTGTAATTGAATTATAAATATTTTAAATATCACTGTGCTGAAAAGATTGAAAATAAATTTTTACTTTTTTACTGCATGGAAAGTTATGACAAGAGAAAATTACTGGAGTAGAGTATTTTGAAATACTGCCCCACCAACGAGTTAATTATAGTCACCAGGTTCACCCTGATTTCCCTGGGACTGAACGTGTCCACTTCATCCAGTCAGGCATGAGAACCATCGGGAATACCGACTCATCTTGGACTGATTAGATGTGCTTCTGGTGTTTGTTGTTGTTGTTGTTGTTGTTGTTGTTGTTTGAGTTTTTATAAAGGGGGACGGGTGAGGACGGATATCAGGTTAATACTATTCGCTCGCAACTGGATTAGACAGATGCAATTTTCTGCTGATTTCATTGAACATACATTCATTATGTATGCTAAATTTATTGGACTGGCATTATGAACAGGTTTATGTTTTAGTGATTTCTGTTTAATCGGTGACTAGGAGATACAAGTGAGCACTCATGATGTTGTTGCTTTCTCTCTCAGAGTCTTTGCCCAAGAGGACCTTAAAAATTTTTCATTATGAAACATGTTTTGAACACACAGCATCTCATTAATTAACACAACATTAAACAAATTGATTCATAGTGAATAAGTAGGGTGAAGTAGCATTATAGCAAATACTAATATATTAATCGTGCAGGACTTTTACATACTTCAGCTGCAATAACTAGTTCAACTGCCAATGATCAAATTGACCTGGATAGTTTTATGCTTTACAATTGCTAATATAGGTAGTAATTGTGATCGGAGAACTAAAATAGGTATTTCTGAATCTGCAGATTAAATTAAGATTAAATGAAAAATCCGTCACTGTTTTGGGAGGAATTGGTGTAATGCGGAAGAAAATAAAAAAAAATCCTACAAAGAAAAATAAGAGGTTTTGAGGTAAGATTTAGAAGAGTATGTTTACCCTCTCCTGGGGTGGTCCAAGCTCCTGATTCAGGAAGCAGCTGCTGATAAAATTACTACTCTGGAAACCAAGTGTGGTCTGAGGAAATGGCAATGATTGTTGTTCTAAGGACACTGTGGTCCGTGTCTGAAAACATTTTTTAAAAAAATGTCAGGGGAGAACATGATTCAAACTTCACGGAGGAAGCAAGCACGGACAAATATTTTAAATTTGAGGACATTTTTAGTGAATATAGATATGAGAAATCTCGCTGAAGAAACAAAGGAAACATATTTTAGAATTGGGTGGTGACTCTCAATATGTTTACTCAGTAATGTACAGGCTGTCATTTATAACAAGTGGATGTATTGCCACATTTAGTGACTTAGGTATCTCTGGAACATTTCTATGTAAACACAATTTGGTGAAGTATTTATTACCGTGTAATAACTGTCTTTGGTGCATAGATTCTCCTGGGAAATTGGGATTGACGGGCATCTGGCATGAGGAACAGCTAGATACATCCCCACACTTAAAAATTCCGACACTGGTGGTGGTGGCTGATGACTCTAATTTCTGACTGATGATTTCTGTGAATCTGCGAGGACTGTGTGGCAATGGGGAGGTGGAGGGTGATCACAGAGCATGTGAGAGAGGCGTGAATAACAAGATTACATGATAAAATAAAGTAATGGCCTACGTGTGTAAAGGAATTGTCCACCTAACTAAGAATTCCCTACAACCTCTTATAATAATGTAATACCAGTATGGGGAAAAAGTAGGATTTTGAAGAACTGAGCTAGAGCTAGAGCATCAATTCACTTTCAATGTAATTTTGTTCAAAGTGATATTTCAAATGAAGCATTGCAGTTTTAATAGTTTTCCTAACTCTAACTTAAATAGCACTGCATGTATTTGTTGATGTGAACAAACATTAAAAAGAAGGAAAAAGAGACACGTTGAGATTGGATTACTTGTAAAAAAGTTCACATCATTTGGCCAATTAATGCAGCAAGTAGTCATTCAAAGAAATTGAGAACCAAATTAGCTTAGACTTCTCTGAATTTTTCTCTTTACGTAACGACTCATATTTTCATTGTTTGAGCTATTCACACCGGTCAAGCTAACACAGAGCTGCATGGCTATACCCTTTCATTACGCCCTTCAGTGGGATATAATTATAGATCACATTACAGCGTTCTGAACGCCACCCTTTAAAACACCTTTCATACACAGATTCTAGCCCTTCAACCAAAAAATAAACACAAACCGTAAACCACAAATCATTTCAAGGTAGCTTCATCATGCCATGAACTCGCTGTTGCAGCTCTTTGCCAATTGTCGGTAATGACTCTCAAATTAATTTTATTTGATGTGACAATAGCAGCTGCAGTTTGATAAGCAGGAGATGCCTGTTCGACTTCACTCTTCTTCTTTGCTTGATGCTGGAAACAAAGATGAACACAGCATGACCCCCAAAGGGAGGAACACATGAAGGATGTCGTAGTGTGCCGCTAATGCCTCCAAACTCTCGCAAGATGTATCACAGAATTTTTCCTCTGCCTAAAACAAGCAAAAAAGGGTGCATATGTGTTCCATTTAATACAAGGCTGGATTCAAGTTTCTACTTTCCAGATGAGGAATTCCTTCATGCCTGTGATGCTGAAAATGAAAATAACAGCAAGAGTGAATATTCATAGTTGGAAAATCTAGTGTTCAGCTGTCCTAATAACACTGTGGGGTGCCTTCTGTGAATTTCTTTGAGCATCTGTACACTGAGTAGGAGGGCTGTCTGGTTTGGAAGGTGGATTAAACACGCGCCAAAGCTAAGGGTGGAAATATGTGAATTAATAAGTCATGATAAAGGCTTCTCTTATATCTATGATTAGCACGTCTTGCTTGCAGTTATCTTTATTCAGAGCGCTGCACCTTTGTGGAATGGCTTTGCACCACATCTGCTCAGAGTGATGAGTGTGGGTTGAGGAAGGAAAGGAAGGAGGGAAAGTAAAAGTGCAGAGACAAAAACTCCAGGGATTTGTTGCACAAAAAAAGTCTTACAGTGGAAGTTGTGGCAGAGATGGCGAGATTCAGAGGTAAATGTTCAGGCTTGGCACCACAAAGGACAGCGCAGCGCTTAACTTTGATTGAATCAATTCCTCTGTGCAAGAAGGTGCTATCTCCAACCTCCCAAGGGTGACAAAGAGGTCTGCAGAGAGCGAACCGATCCAGCCATCCCTGGCTGGAGAACAGGGCAGATTAACAGAGCAATGCATCATAGCTGTAGCAACCAGTGATGTGAAGCAAACTGTATTTATTGACTCATTGACTGTATTGATTGTCTCAATAGATGAAAAGTCCAGAGACAACAGACAGATGCACAGCTAGAGACAAAATAAAGAACAGTAAGGAAATTATGACAGGTCAGGTTATTTCGATGCACGAACAAAGGAGCATTTTCACAGCAAACAACCTGCTCTGATCCACATCTGCCCAATTTTTCCTGCTGATTAACTGTTCGGTAGTAAACTTCTGGTTACGGCACATTTCCCTGCTAGACATGGTCTCATTTACGTTAAGCACACACAGTAATGGCTTGGTAATTTACCTGGGCATGTATGTATCTCTTCCTTGACAGCAAAATCTCTCTGACATTGACATTGCTCCAGCAGCAGCAGTTTATTTAACACGCCATTAATCTCTAACGACAGCAGACCGCGCTGCAGCAGATGTTTGTTAACAAACTTCTGCTCTTTCCTGTGTTGTTCTTCACCCTCATTGACTTGTATTACTTGGACAAGAGGAGGGTCACAAGGGGAACAGGCGAGGTATGCAGCAGTTACCTGGTATTTCGGGCACACTTTGGCAACAGGAAATTTTTTTTGTCAAGATACTGAAATGTTTGATCAACAGCTAACCCTTGGTATTTGCAGGACATGGATTTATTTGACAACTTATGCCAAAATCAGTGATACTGCTCCAGGACGGAGTGCGTGGTCATCAGTATTCTAATTTTCAACTATGCAGTAAAACAATCCAATAATTGAATGATGGCCATTGTACATCAGCTCTCTTATTGAATATGTGTGCAGTTAATGAGTGCAAAGGCAACCGTACCACAGACGCGGAGTAAGTTAACACTTTCATAAGCTTAAACTGACAATAAAAGATTTTTTCAGAGAATATGTCCAAGTAAAAGGTAATTAAAGGATTGTTGTGCTAAACTATATGTCTACCATTTTCATTCTTCTAAAGCAGTGGGTGAGGCTGGAAAAGACAAAATTAAAATCGCTTTATGGCCTCAGATATTGTAAGAGAAGATCTTTTGGAGGTGATGCTGGTGAGTGGGAGTGAGGGCAACAAACTGCAGGAGAAGGAGTAGAAACAGGCAGAGATTGTACCCTTAGGGTTCATGAGGTAAGGACACTTAAATTATCGCATGCATCGCAATTGTCAACATTTTTTAAAATCTGCTCTGCTTGAAAAACAAAAATGAATAAATTATCTAATTTTCACAAATATAAATATATTTTATGTTTAGTATGTACAATAATGATTTGCCATTGTCAACAATATTAATATTTAACGGGAGAGAAAAAAGCATGTCAGTCAAAATCTTGCGAATGGATATAGACACTGCAAGGACAGCCTTGATTGGTTGGCGTGCCCAAACTTCCTCTCTGAAGACAAAGCGAGACAAAAGTACGTTTATTGAGAAGGCTGGTGGTGTGGCTATGTCGTGCCAAGCTGCAAACTACTAGTCCTGAGAGCTACGGAGTTCACTGTCCTCCTCCAGCTCCCATTCAAAGTTCTGGCCGGTCATTTGGTAAAACATCATGTTAAAGGGTTTGTAGAACTTGTGCAACCGACGTATCACATCAGGGTCAATTTTAGGGTGAGTTCTCCCTTTAGACTTGCCGAGGCATCTGGGAGTGCTGCTGTCCTCCGGCTTCTTCAGACACGGAAATCCTTTTGTTATATTGAAGTAAAAGTGTTTGTCTGTGACAATGCGTTTCAGCCCCAAGAAATCTTGCACTTTAGCCATCTCACCAGCGGGATCTACAATGAGCCGCTCCCCGCTGACAAAGTGCATTTGGGAAAGAGGGAAATACTGCATCCAGCTCTCCAAGTGGAGCGCGTATATTCCTATACGCAACGCACTCCATGAGGCATCTATAAGACCCAGTGTTCGGTTCTTGAAAGCCAGAACCTCAAAGGTAGGGATCTCAGGTTTCTTAGACAGAGTTTGTGTGTAGTCCGAGATGGCTCTGGTGACAGGATTACGCACCACAATAATAAGCTTGATGTCCCTAGCCATGGAGTGGATGCGCTTTGGGGCAAGGTTAGTAACAAAGTAGCTGGGCGTCTTCTCCATGGTGATCTGCCCCTCCAGCGTTGAAGGCATCAGGTCTCTGGGAACACAAACAGAACAAAAGAAGAAAAGCAGTTTAGCAGAGTATTATCGTCAATACTTTTCGCAGTGAAAATGAAACAACCGAGGACACATTGCAAGCAAATTTGGTGCATTTATTAGGCAATGCATCATGTGAAATACAAATGAAAACGTAATTTAATAACACTGTTATTATCACTGGACATGATGTGGTGAGGAGAAACATATAGCTAATTACATCCATGGAGTAATATGCGTGAGATAAAAGAAAGAAGATGAAACGGCAGGCAAGCAAGTATGCTCATTGTTTAATTGACTCCATCTGTGTTACTCCAGGAGCTGTTTTGGAACTTTAATAATGAGTTTGCTGCATATCATTAATACTGAAGTGCCTGGGGTATTGTTTTGTCATACATTTATTATGCATGCAAGGCTCACACTCTGAGCAGGCGCTTTTATTCCTTATGCACATGTGATTCCAATGCAAGGGGTGAAAGTATCTCTTTTTTCTGCTTCTTCTTTTCCTTTCTGTATGTTTAAGGTTCGGGGATTCATTGAAGGTAGTCGTGTTTAATTATCAGATTCACGGCAAAAATTTGTAGTCCAATGGAAATGTCCCCGACTTGAGTAATTCCTTCCAGCGAAAAACGGGAAGCCATTTGCCATCGACGCAAATATGTTCAACTGGTTTGTGAGAGTGAGTTGTAGCATAAAACATTGCAGAGGCGCTTGTTGTATACACACAGGAGTCGAGTTTCTATTTTTGTATCAATAAAAAAGCATAGCACTTTGCCTGAAGCAAATCCTTATCAAATGTTTACACTGATGTTCATTCCAATCCGTGCTGTTTGTAGGCTATGTGATTCAGTGCTAAATTGGTACATTAAATCTTGTGTAAGACACACTGTTTATTTAACTATTAACAAAGACGAGCTCAGGAGCTCGGCAAAATAATGTGAAGTTAGACAAAAGCCATGCATGCATACTGGAATTAAAAGATATTTGCTTGGGAATTAATTTAAAAAAAAAACAGAAACGTTAATCATATAAAAACTTCTCAGAAAAATTCTGCATAATTCTGGGATGAAAGCTATTTCTTTCTTCTTTCTATTTTTTTTTTCCATTAAGCTGCCCTATACCCCAGACCTACAGCTGTTACGATATAGTCGCATCAATCATTTGCATCTTGGACATATTCTAAATTAACTGTTCTCCAGCAAAGAATCCAATTTACCCTGCAAAACATAAGAGCTGTTATGCACAAATCGACCACCCTCTCACACACATACACACACACACGCACATACACACGCACACACACACACACAAACGGAAACTCACACACACACGCACACACACGCACACACACACACAAACGCAAACTCACACACACACACACAAACGCACACACACACGCACACACACACACACACACACATACACACAGGCATGCACCCATGGATACTGGGCTGGAAGTCTCAAAAGTGGCCTGGTAATTGCATCTCAGTTACCGTATTGCCTTCCTGATGGGTAATTTCCCTCTGGATTATGTTTGTCTCTTGACAGTATAGAACCATGGTTACTTTTGGGTCTGTAATGTGATATTAAACATGTCTAAATGTAATATGGAGACCAGAAAGGGCATTAGTTCTCATTATTTTTCAGCACTTTCCACACTTTCTACCACACAGTAGTGAATGGCTAAAGATTTTTGTAACCTTTTTTCCTTTCAAGGACTTCAGCTGTGTCTGCCATTTTACTGAATTCCAAAGTACTGTGGGTGGTCTTAGGGTGCAGCATCATCATTTATGGTCTTTATGGACTCCAGTATACCAATGGAATTGACCTTGAAACAATGGGTATCCTACTGTATGGACATACGCTGCAGCATCTTACTGCTAATGTGCTCTCCATCTTTGGAGCATATCCAATTGACAGGACAGTTGTACCATGTTCAAGGTTACTTTAATGAAGGCGTGCACATTTCAAGCTATTATCCTCAGTGGGCTCAACGCTAATGATCACACATATAATTATGAAACAATGAGAACTGCCCAAGCTAAATATTTTATTGTGTTACTGGGGCTTGGGAATCAGTCATGGATCATGTACGTCTAAAATGTCAGTGGGACGGCGAGGCGGGGCGGAACTCAAAATGCAGATAAACAAGTTAATTTCTCTGTGCATGGAGAATTACTCCTCTGGCCTTGCAATCTAGTGGAACTGAAGTAAACAAGAGCAAACTCTTAATGCTTGCTTTCCTTTTTCTCTCTGCATCAGCTGCATAGCTCAACACAGGTCATTCAGGTGGGTAGGTACATTAAATCCATAGCGCTAAAGAGGCCATGCGAACCATCTGCTGTTTACTTCCACAGGTTGAGGATACACCACTAAACATTTATTCTTTCTCGTTTCCACACATATCCAGAGTTTTATTTACATATAAAACAGCAGTATGCCTCATACTTAGAGCATGGACTAGCTTTCAACCCATAAGAATCCTCTTTAAAGGGAAATTATGATGGATATCATTTCCAACATACTTTTCCAAATTATAACCCTTCAAATACTACCTTGTTTACACAACGCCCCTGTTTTTATTGAAAATACACACAAAAAGAAAAACATCTGTTGTATTAAATTTGCTAACGCTAAGTGGATCAGTTATTGGGGAATGTCAATGACTGGGAATAACATTAATTTAGTTGCATTTTTAAATTAAGATCTTTTAGCTCCCTTTCATTACCTTAAAAGACATAAAATGTCTTGGAAACTGTATAAAACATAATATCTATTTATTCAGTATTACTTTTTACTTCCGTTCTGACTTGTTTCAGTCAAATAGTAACTCATTTTTTATTTAAGGATTTAAGTATCTATCCTCCCTGCATGTCCTAGTGTCATCCACCAGCAGCATAGTCCACAGAGACTTGTGACCTCATCCGTGAGCCTGTCAAACACCACAGCAAACGAGAAGGGTCTCAGGGCCAATCCTTGGTGCAGTCCCAGCTCCACCATGAACTCATTTACCACTCGTACCAATCATATAACCGCTTTCATGCTGCTCTCATACATATCCTGTTCCATTCTAACATAATTCTGTCTGGTACTAAAGGAGGACTGGGGTATAGCATGAGGAAATGGAGTAACAGAGTGCCAAGAGTGGAATTTGGGATATGAGCAAAGGAGTGATAATGTATACATTGCTAGAAGGATGCTAAAGATGGAGCTGCCAGGCAGGAGAATAAGGGAAGAACAAAGAGGAGGTTTCTGGATGTGGTGAGGAAGGGCACACAATTGGTTTGTGCCACAATGGAAGATGCAGAGGACAGAGGAAGATGGAAACAGATGATCCACTATGGTAACCCCTAAAGGGAACATCCGCAAAAAGATGGAGGATAGCATTCATTTTAATGTAACTAGATTCATTCAATTATTTGAACATTATAAAAACCAGAAAAATATTTAATAAAGTTAGAGTCTTTTAGAAATGCGTGTTGCTGCCGTATTGGTCCTGTGTAGTTGAAATTAGGAAGGAAATTTTTTTCACACCCACTCTGCGTGAAATTTAGAACCAGAGCATGGCCAGTCTTCTCTAAATGTTGATTCATCATTCAGAACGGGCAGCAAACCAGATCAGAGCGACTCTTTGTTAAGACAGAAAATAATCTCGGCAGAAAATCACAACACGACATGCCTAAACGCCCACCGTGAAAGTGCTTTGGAATATACCCAAGTATTTAACTCAGTTTTTCATCACATTCTGTCAAATCTGGGTAGAGGGGATATTTTGAGGAACGATGAGTTAAGGGATTATTCTAATTTACATTCTGAGACAGCAGTAGGATTCTGTAGGAATTTCGTCTGAGAAACTCATCCTAATAAACTGTGGCAAAGAAATAAGAGCTCACCCAGCCTCTCATTTGGATTGATCATGGCTCAGCTGCAAAGTATCAATCTGGCTGGCTTCCTCTATTTCATGTCAAATACAATCAATTATTCTAAAGGGGTCCACTCATAATAGGCTCCTCAGTCCTCGGGGAGCACATTTTGCAGAGATGGTGACGTGGGCAGACTTATCCTCGAGATAATTCCCTAAAAAGAAGTATAATATTGAGGTACAATTATGCGAATGTCTACTTTTTTTTAAATTTCCTGTCAATGTTGCCCTGGGGCCAAAACTAATCCTAAAGGTGGAAAGACGCTTTATTTTTAGCATGACGTTATTTTCTGAGTAGACCAGCCTCAACAGTCAGTGCAGGCAGACATTAGAGAGTATATGTAATTGTATTGAGGTGCTACTCTGTGGCTGATTGCACATATCAGTCGATGGCGTAAGCGGCTGCTCATCAACAACAGTCAGTCAGGACATTCGAAGTGAGAGATTGCAATAATAATCCTGTTATTACACCTCGAATGACATTTCTGTGATTTCAGCAGTGCAAAGAAGAAATGCATTGGTTGACTGTGAAATGCAGGCAGAAAAAAAGCTTCTTCACTCAGCTCTCGGTAAGCCGATGTGTTCATGTTTGGAACACAAAAGAACAAGCCCACAGGCCACAGTAAAGGGTCTTAGTGGGTTTTGTTTTGGAGTGGGCGGTGTTGTTTGTCACGGTGAAGGTGCAACTTTCAAGTGGAAAACAAACACAGAGCATGCTGCCATTCTTAGTGATCTTATCAGGCTCAAGTAACGTTGGAGGGTTTGGTTTGTTTTTGTTTTCGGAATCTGACCTCCCACTTGAGTGGCGAGGAAGGATTCTTCTGCTGGATAAATGCAAGACTGGCAACCAGATGACGTAAAATACACAAAGCAATTGTCAGCCTCATCTCTTTTTTTTTGTCTCCTTTTGTTTGTTTGTTTGTTTTCTGGCTACTAATTTCTACTGTAGCAGCTGTGCACAGCTGACCTACAACAAGAAGGTCTTGGGTTCAAATCCCTCCATACTTTGACACCCTCAGTAACCTTTGTGTCATGTTCTCCCTGTGTTTGAGTTCACTCCAAATATTCCTATTTCCTCCTACAGTCCAAAACATGTAGGAGTTTTTGGACTGTGAGTGTTAGGGTGAATGCGGGGCGAAGGATTGTTGGCTCTATTTGCTGCCCTTGTGATGAACTGGTGACTTGTTCAAGATGAACCCTACCTCTACTCAGTGTCGACTGGGATAGATTCCAGCCCCTCCGCAACCCTGAACAGAACACGCTTTTACCATAAATGGAGTGGAATTTCTATTGTTTAGATTTAAGCTAACGTTTCCTATATTTCTTAACCTTGACTATTTTGTGTTTGTGTTTGGGTTCTTTATTGAACTATTAAAATTTAAACACATTTTTATCTTGCATGGGTTGATAAAATTTAACGACAGAAACCAACTGGCCTCCACTATTCTCGTTCCTTTTCCAATTATTGTGCTGCATATTCTTCAAAAAATGATTCTCCAAACAGCTCTTAATTGGACTTTTATTACTGCTGTCTATTATTAGACACGTGTAATAAAAACTGTTGCTGTCTATGTTCCATATTGGTTCAAACTTAAAAGTCATTAGTTATCATGCTGAGAGAGTTGTTTCGACATTTTGTTCACCCACGAAAATAACATTCTCACGCTAATTTAGTTTCAGCTTTTGAGGGAGAGCTGTCACAGTTTGTATTTGAAATTTTTCTTTTGAGTAGATGTAAACAAAGTCTTAAAATCCCTGGAAATGTGTTTTATAGGATGCTACATGAACAAAGATTATCTTCTAGCGAGTAAATATATAAAATCTGAATCTGAGGATATAGTCCTGAATATATGATATATTGTTAGATTTCTGCTATTCCTAAGCATTTTTTGCTCGTTTGAATGGGATGTTCATGAAACTTGATGGGAAGGTTACGCATGTGGAAAGGAAGAACCCATAAGAACTGGGGCTCAGTAAGGAGTTTTTACCACTTTTTGGAAGATTTCCTAAAAAGGAGTTAGGATGGTAAGTGGTGAGTTTGAATGGGGTGGTAAAACTGTCAAACGGTTATATAGGTGACTTAAAATGGGCGCAGGGAGGACAGAAACCTTCCGAAGGAAGGCAAAAGCTCACTTGATATTTATTTTCAACATGAATACAGACCCTGAAAGCAGGGCTTGATGATCCCTCTGGCTTTTTAAGTTTCAAGTAAGAGTATTGAGGAAAGTTGTGTGGAAGATTGGGTATGGTCCCCAAAGAAGGAACCACTGCATTTTGGAGTTGATCTGGAAAAGGTGTTGGAGCCAAGTTTTTTTTCTCACCTTCTCTAAAGTTACGAGAACATGATATTGTTGGACCTCAGTGGAGGTATGTATACTACTGATTTCTGTTTTAGTTGTTGCTGGCATCTTCTGGGTACTTACGTTTTACTGAAAAGCAAAAAACATTTGCTGAATGGAAAGGAGACTAAACTGGGCAACATAATTAATGCACAACTTCTGCGGCACTATTCAACAAAATAGTTTAGGACAGAAGTGACAGCTGGTGCTGATCAAAAACCTTATTCTACACTCTCTTACTGACATCCCCTAAAGGCCGTCCCACTTCCAACAGTAGGCAAGCCAAGTATGTCTCTTTTAGCATCACCAGGATGCAGCACTCAGATCTGACTTAGTGTTTAAATGCCCTTTAGACAAAAAAAAATCATGAATCAGTTTGGTTACAAGGGAAATGATGAATATGTTTGGAAGCTATCATCATTAGTCTTTAAATGTGCATATTCACTGGAAATGACTCTATTTAACTTTATTAACAGACAAGGAGAAAATGGAAGCAATCTTATCTCAAATCAGAAACTCAACAGAGGATATTGCTTTTATCAAATTCAGGGTCAAGTTTAACTTTGACTAGTCATGAAAAGGAAATGATTTCTCCCCTAAAACCAGGAAATGAATATGGAGTACAAAATAAAAAAAATTTCATATGCTCTAATAAAAGAACAGCAGCCTGCAACTCCTCTGAAAGGTGATCTTGGTCATTGCTACTTGTTTGTGTATTTGCCTTTGAATGAGCTGATGAGCAAACCATTCTCATTCAATTGATCACAATTGGCCTCAATATTCTGTCATTAATGTTACCACTAAGAAAATATATGCACTGGTTCAACCTCTGTGGCAGCAACAAACAATAGAAAAAATGAGTGCTCACCTTTGTCGCTGTCACTTCCTGACACAATTGGAAAATAAATAGTGCATTCATAGAATTAAGCCCCTCATAAAAGCATTTTTAAAAGCTAAAAAAATAATTTCTTGAAAAATGGGAGGTTCATTGCAACCTCTGCGAGGGACTATTTAGGTGCGATGGTCAGGCCCTAATGGTAACAAAAGTCTTGTCAATAGGAAAATTACAGTAAAGGTAAATATCCTGTTAAATCTGTTCAAGTGAAGGTTTTGAATTCTATACACTATGAGTAACCTCGTGACTTCAATCACTATTCTCTTACAGAAAAATACTCCCTGTAAAAACATGGCTGTGAAATTAACAATAATTTCCTGTGTTGATGCACAAAAATCAAATCTACAATTACTGTAAGCAAAAAGTCACTGTAGAAACTACGGTATAAAGTCACTATTTATTAAAGCAAAAATAAATTTGACTATAGAAAATCAGGTGTAAGTGATGCTATACTGTCCAAAAGGACTAAAAACAAAATCCTAGTAAATAATCACATAGTGTGCAAAATTACATTAGGTCATCAAATACTGTGGAAAATTACCAAAAATATGTCAGGAATCAAACTAAATTGAATAAACTTTGGAAAATCAAAATAACTAATAATATACTGTAGAGAATAACTGTGAATTATCAAATTCTGTAGAAAGTCACAGCAACAGATAATATGCTGTAGTGAGTTACAGTACATCATCACATACTTTAGAAAAATGCAGTAAGATGATATACTGTAGAAACTAAATTATCACACAGTAAGCAATATCAAATTGAATGTATTAAATGATTACATATTGCGGAGAACTAGGTCATTATTTCCTGTTTATAATTACAGCAAAGATCATTCTGATTACAGTAAATGATCACATTCAGTACAGAATTACAGTAAACAATAATACACTTTAAGAATAACATTAAATGATCAGCTACTGTAGGGAATGCCCTGTAGTTTTACAGCAGCATACTTTCCAATGGCTGCCAGTTAATCGCTTTGATTGTTTTACAGTACCCTCACTGTAACTGTTTAATAAGTGTTTGTTAGTTCGAATAAGTAAAAAATTACCAAATGTAATTGGAAACCAGGGGCGAACACATCAGAGTCAAAGGCTTACATTTACAGCCTGGAAATGTTACAGATCCTGCTCAGTTAAGCAGAACTAATTAATGTGACAGCTGAACACGATAGATTTTCTTGGCAGAGAAGTTATGGTCCACACTTGAAAATCTCATCATGTCACTGAAGTTGATGGCAGATAAAACTCTACAGCATCCAATGTAACATTTTACATGCATTCCCACTCATTGCTCATTCATGCTCACTCATTACACGACACACTGTTGAAAAATGATGTAGCCAAGGTTCATCTGACGTAATTGAAGCACTTGTAAAATTATGAAATGTAATTTTCAAAATGAGAACCTCCTGGCATTTGGCAATTTTCATTTTCAATTAGACACTGTGCACCGCGTCATAGGTAACGGCACCTGACATGATTGAAGGGCATGAATTACTGCTTGGAAAAACAAGGGGTTTCAGATGATATTAAATGCTTTCTGGAGCAAAGCCATATGGCTGAAAATGAAAACAAATGAAATCCAACAGGTCATCAACAACAGCATTAAGACCAAATTGTACAACATCTGTGTCTGACTTCATTCTCTGCAGCAGAGCCAAGATGCTTTAGCTATGAGTAAGATCTACTGATACAATACCTGCTTCTTCCTGTATGTTGCCTCGAGGTATGTTGAAGTTTGTGTAGAGAAGCAAGAGGTTATTTCTTTTTGGCAGCGCTATCAGTTAAACAGCTGAACATGAGCCTTTCCTGGAAATTACCTATCATAGTTCTCTTTTTTTCATTAGAGCTGTAGGTCAGTGTGACACCACACAAGAAGGAGCAGCACAAACTATTTTCATTCTATGTGTGAGACATTAGAACCTATATCTAGTGACGCAGACTCAACGAGATTGAGAGATTATGTCTCCTTTCCTCGAAATTTAAGTTAACTCACAAAATGTCAGGATGAATATTCGGGCAAAGTCATGGCAGAAGAACTTGATACCTTTGCCAATTGTTATATCACTAAAAAATGGAGATGTGTGCTGTTGGATTGCTGGGAAAAAGGTCATTGTCAGTCTTTCTGTCTGCACAAAAATTGAAATCCTATCATTCTGTCTACATATTTGATCTGCCTTATTAAAAATTGGTCTTTAAAATTTAAAATATGTTTACTTAAGTTCATCGCAACAGTGGTATTCAGTGAGCATTTGAGTTTTCGTGGTGATTCTAATAAATCCTGTGTTACTAAGGACTTAAGAATTGTACTTTGATTTGCTTTAGATCAGGAATTCAGAGGAGGATTAAAGGCACATCAAAGCTATGACTCAAAGTTCCGAATTGAACCTATAAGAAACCAGACCCATTTGTCCTTAAAGGAAAATTAGAGGGAATATAATACAGATCAACTGTTTTGAAATTCCCCCTTTTTCCTTGTTAGATATCGGTTATCTCTAACAAGGGGCAGAAGCGTATATCCCCAAAAGTCCCTAATCTCCTGTGTTCTACAAGCAATCTCACTGATTTATCCCCTCAAATTAAATGTGAAATCATTTCCACAGTATTTTTTGGTAAAAAATAGCTCCCAGAAGTGAGTTAAATATGAATTATTACATTAAAAGTGTGCTCTTTTTGTTAAATGAATTTTGCTCACTGGGCTTTGTTCACTCAACTTTACTTTACGTCAAATGTTGCTTGACAATCAGATATAGTTTATTTTGAGAATCTCATAAAAAAATAAATGACATCGGTTCAGTGGATTTGGCTGCTGTGACCAATGTTGTTCTATCAGCCATGATCTAAAGTTTGCTGATCGGACTCCTCTTGATTTGACTCAACCAGCATCGTCCTTGGTGTCAAGGTTCAAGTTTGGAGATTGGGTGCTCCTTCTGAGGACAGCTCCAAAGGCAGCCGTCTCCTCACTGGGACAGTACGTTGGGAAATGGCTCTGGGGCTGAAACTTTTTTACTAGGAGTTTCGGCGACATTATGACTTAACAAATTTGATTAACAAGATAGATCGATTTATATGCACAAAATTGGAGGTAAAGTGTCAGAAATATACAAACTTCCAAACTACCAAAATCCATCCAGTTCTTTCTCATACTAAAGTATATGGGGGTATATGGTTTGAAAATTATTCAAAAACATATTTTTTTGAGTTGTTTCTGGTAAACAGTGTTTTACATAAAAAAAAAAGCTTCACCCAGTGAGTAAAGCATCAAGTTTTAGGGCAAATTTGGACTAAATTGGAAACATACTTAAGAATTAACAGTCCCAAAACTTTTGCCAATAAAGCTCCGACTAGTGTCAGAATTACACAACCAATTTGTCTTCCAATCAATCCAGTTCTTCCTCACACTAGGTACAACATTTCAAAATGATCCATGAAATAGTTTTTCAGGCAAGAACAAAAAACGGTGTTTTTCATGAAAAAAAGCTCCCCCTACTGAGTAAATCTGAACTACTGGGGTTAAATATATTTTCAAGAAAGATCTTCGAGAGCCTATCTATATGCACCACATTTGGAATAAATTTAACCAACAGTGGAAAAATATGGCTATGGCTCCAAAAACTTTTGGAGCCATAGCTTCCCCTAGTTTCGGAAACATACAACAGATCTTTCCCCAAAATCCCTCCAATGCTTCCTCATATGAGGGTCTATATGGGTATGATATTGAAAATGATCTAAGATCAAGTTTTTGAGTTTTCGCGTTAACATGTACGATCTGCGGTAAACACAATGACGATTCCATAATATCGCCGACTTTTCTGGGCCTTTATGATTTTCACTAATTTGAAAATAAATCAGCTTGAATGGTTTTTAATGAAGAACACAGATTCCCCCTTTTCAATTGCAGTTACTCAGCAACTGTCAAAATTGTTACTTTGATGAATAGGTTTTATAACAAAAAAAGTACAAAATCACTTGTTTTACATCAGTTTGCTCAAAATGTGTTGCCCAAAGAGATAATGTGTAATAAAAAAGAAACTTTCCAAAGCATTTAAATGGTTTATGATACATGTGTCTCCTTGATTCATTAATGAGATTTGACCTTGTTCTCATCTTATTTCGACTATAAAGTTAGAAAAAATAAGAAGAAAATAGGGGGAAAAAGTTTTGAATCCATGTACAAAACCAAAAAAATCAAAAAAACAGTGATCAACGTTCTTTCGACTCAAAAATCTGAAAATACACTTAATTCTTGGGTTTTTGAAATCAGAATTAAAAATTTTCAGCTATGTATCAAATCAAAACATGAAGAAGTTTAATTTTATATTTCATCTATAAATGATTAGTTTTATGATAAAAGATAAGATAAACCTTTATTAGTCCCCCAACGGGGAAATTGCAGAAATTGCAATTTTCGGGGAAATTGGGGAAATTGCATTTTTCGGGGAAATTGGGGAAATTGCATTTTTCTGCAGCTCCTTATCCCAGACAGTTGCCAAGCTCAGCAGTAATTTCACAGCGATAATTGGTGTGTGAGTCTTGTGCTACGCAATGAATTAAAATGAAGATGACAAAGACAAATTTTATTCACTGCTCTAAAATATTTATGTAATGATCAGCAGAAAAGGGTTGGCTAGCTGAGCCAACTTCCCGACCTATAAATTACATACATTAAGATTCAAGAGTCCCCAGCCTTCAGTTTAATGTTTGAATTCCTCCGAGGACTGATGATACCGGTGTTAAATGTTCAGCCTCAACAGTAATAAGAACCGCCTCGAGCATGTGTAGCATGAACTCTGCCAATGAAAATGAAGTCTGGGCTGGTTAAATTGCACCAGATTGTGTGAAATGCTTTTCTGGTAATGAACTTCTTTAAGAAAAACCTTAAATAAAGGATTTGTGATTCCTTCGGTGTATTAATTAGGTTATGAAGACTTTATAAATAATTAATACGTCACCATTACTACTTTGATAAGGATGTTAAGAGTGTCCTTTTCCTGGCCTAATAATGAAACACAATTATCTTGACTGCTAGGCCACAGATTATTTACTTTACTTTCATTGTATTCTCAGTCAGCCTTTGAATCTGTTGTGAGGTTAGTCTTCCCACCTTGATGTTCCTTTATGACCATCTGTTGATAAAGCTCTGTCTTTCATAACGAACATCTGACAGGAACATTTAAGTGGGCCATGGCTGGACCTTTCAGCAGGACAATGATCTGAAGCACATCTCAAATTCAACCCAAAAATTGGTATGAGATCACAAAATAAAGGCCATGGCCATCCTGCCAGTCACCAGACCTGAACCCCATAGACATCTGTGGGATGTGCTGTAGAGAAGAGTCCGCAAGCATCAACCTCAGGGTCAAATGCAATGGGAAAGTTTCTGTATGGTCTCAGATCTTCTCCATATGCTCTCAAACCTCATCACAGACTACAGAAGAACATTAAGGGCTGTTATTGTGGCTAAAGGGGGCTGCAAAAAATCATTTTAATTGAATTTTTTTAAAGGGTGCAAATCATTTTAGAGGGCCCTGTATCCTTGTCACATAAAAGCTAGCCAGGGTGATATTTACCATATCTAAAATGTTACAATAATGCTCCCTTTTTGCCACTTATAAATGGTAATAACCAAACCAAAGATGATATTTTAGCAATTCGCGAATCGTAGCAGTATTTTCACGAATATCTGGTAAGGCTGACAGTTTACAAAAAGGCCAACAGTACAAGTCCTTAAATTTAACAGAAAAGAGGAATAAATATTCTGCAGTAAATTCATCTTGCATAATAGTGAACATGCACTGATACAATTGGAAAACTGTTTAGCAATAATTTATAAAGTGTTTACAACCCCAATTAATAACACTGTGAAAGAAAAACTCTGTTATAACTTGTTTATTAATAATTGCTAAAGTTCATACAACCGAATTGATAAAATAAAACTGATAATCCATTCTAAACTTTCATGAATCCTTTAGCGTAGTCTTATTACAAAGTGGTACCACTCACGATTATGCATCCATTAAGCTCATTATCACCATAGGGCAATATCCCCAGTCTTCCTGTCCTCGTCTCTTCCAAAATGTCCCATGTTTCTATTATAATTTCTTCAGTTCTAAATTGAATCACTGAGGGAATTTAATTAACAACAGGAGTAATAATTGAACGAAAGTCTGATTGAATTATAAATTGTCTTCATGTCCACTTCAAGAGCGCCTCCATCACACTGAGTGCTAGAAATGCGCTGTGACTCTTATATGACCCCTGGTAATAAAGGCCCCATGTGCAGCGGCAACACGATATTGAATATCAGTGGAATGCGTATTGATTCTGCTTTTCAAATAGCGAGAGGACATGAAGGAATTTAAGATGAGATTTAACTACAATTTATGTAGGCATTTGGTCAGCAATTTGCAACCGCAACTGGTGATAAACTAAATTTGTGTAATGGCAATGACTGTCTTCTGATGGGAAAGTGAGTCTTCTCTGTGCATCGTTTGGAACATCCACACTCACCAACCAGTCATATTTATGAGCCCGTGTTGGTGGCCCTTTGTAAACAGTGTATATCATTTTAACCACGGTGTGAATCATTTGTTAAAAGATACAGTAGAGATTGTTGATGCTGTCAGTAATGTGTTATTCTGGCATCGTCACCGAGCTCTGCAGGGTTGTGTTAACAGGCTCCAGATATTTTATATGTAGCTCCATACTGAGGAAGATGTACTCCTGGGAATGTGTCACACTTTGCATTTGGAAATCCGCAGAGATTTATGCTCATGTGACAAAAAGAGAGGAAAACATGAGGTCTTTGTTGAAGAGATGTTTCCTATTTTTTGCCCAAAGATCTCTCATATATGCTTTATACACACAAAATGTACTATGGTGTGCAGCGTGCTGCAAAGACACCTTAAATACAAAACACTGGCATATGTTAAATTCTTCTCATCTGCCATGGTTGCTCATCTGAGAAGTCTGGCACATAGTTAAATAATAATGTAGGCTAAACAAAGGTGAGGAAAGGACAGGACGGCTGTAGATATGAGGGAAAGTTTCAAATGAAGTGAAATGGATATTAGTGCCAATATTGAAACTCCCGGTGATCTGATATTGGTTTTTTATTTCTTTGAATAATCTTTACATGAAACTAAATCTAAAACTAATTCCAGACAATGTTAAACATTCAAGTATTTAAGCCTCAGACAGTCTGAGAATATGAACTCCTACTCAATTATTTTCACACTGTGATAATAGCACATCTAGCTGAACGAAAGGATCTTAGAACTTTAAAATTGCCCTCTGTTGAACCGAATAACCTTTTTACATATCGTAATAGTAATAGCATTATAATAACACATTTCTATACTGGCACCCTCTGTGTGCTTTAAAATTAGTCAATAACCATAGATTAGGTAGAGCAGTCGTCCCCCAACCGAGAGACCAGTGTTCGAGCCCAGCCCCTGACGCATCAAGCCGTGTGTCCTTGAGCAAGACCCTGTAACCTCAGCGACTCAGGGATGGGTTGAATGTAGAGATACATTTCATGACGTTATACTGTATGTATGTACATTAACATGCGATAAATAAAGGAAAGATTATTAGATTATTATTATGTATGTAATCAAAATAATGAGAAAAAAAAACTAATGGTACTGTTCTGAGACTGACGAAGAGAGCTGATATTGTGTGTCCAAATGCACAAGCTTAATCCACTGTTTTTCTAGATATTTTTGCAATCATAAAGCCATGGGCTGCCCTGCGGGAATCTACAAGAGGTAGTTGTAGTTGTAGTTGTAGTTGTAGTAGGCAGGTTTTCAAAAATAACATCAAAAATCAAACATCAAAAATAACATCAACATGAATTTAGGTTTCCCAGTAGAACATTTACCCAAAGCACAACAATGCCCCCTATTGTATCCTGGTGCCACCTCTTATACAGGAAAGCAACACATCCGGTTTTCGCATTATGTACAAGAAGTGATCCATCAGACCAGACCACGTCAATTGATTGCTCCGCGTTCCAGTTCTGATGCTGACATACTCATTTAAGGTGATCGTGGCAGTGGACAACAGTCGGCATGGACAGTCTGGATGGGTCTGTGGCTAGACAGCTCCATTTGCAGCATGCTGTGATGCACTGTGTGTTCTGACGTCTCTTGATCAGAAGGATAAACTTATTCAGTAATTTGTGTAACTGCCGTTCTTCTGCGGGATTGTACAACACAGGGAAGCCCACATGCATCAGTGAACCCCTGATGTCACCTGACCCTGTCTTTTGCTCACTGGTTGTCCTTAACTTTTGGTAAGTACTTTCCACTGCAGGAACTCTCTCTGAGACATGTAGTTTTGGAAAAACTCTGTGGAGCGCAGCTGTTTAGTAGCACATACTGAAATCAACAGCAACATTTAGATCAAACCAGTGTTTTAGTAAAAGGTGTGAGGTTTCTTCTGTCAGAGTGAGGTTTTGCAATTGGACTGAATAACGGCCCTTTGATTCATAAGAATGAGAATGGGAGTAGGATGAAGAATGACAGACACCAGCATGACTTTGCTAGACATGTTATTTTCACAGAAGGGAAACGATTCAGATGATCATATTTTTATTCTCACCATTAAGACATTTCAGTGTAAGGCTTAATAAATGATATAAAAACTTATACCAACTATTCAGCACATGTTGCTGATAATTTCACCACTGCATATCTCTCCTGCTTCCAAGACATCAACTTCCTGGACAAAATGTCAACTTCCTGCCTAACATATTCCCTCAAATGACAGGCACAACCATAACGAGATAATGAATATTAATCATATCATCTGTCCGTGGTTGTAAAGTTATGACTGACTAATGCACTTCTTGGAGAATCTTTTCCTCTAAACTTTCATGTTTAGTGGTCACCTTGGTGGACGGCTATTAAAAAAACGTTTAATTTCTGTAAAATCTCAAACACCTACCGAGTGGATTTGAAAAAATGAAAATGTGTTGTTTTTTAAAAAAAAAAAAGCTTTTGTTTATGCCCAAAGGTGAATAAGCACACTTTAGTTGAAAACTGTAATTGAGGACTTCTAAAATCATGCATTACAATATTGTATGATATCTATACTATGACGTAAAAAAAAAAAGATAAAATTAATATAAAAATAAAGTCACTTTAAATGGCCTGAGAAGTAAAATATTAGCAATAATAATAATAATAATAAGTGAAGAAAATATGACTCTTTTTTTTAATGATTGTTTCGCGAATGGGCTGCATGAAGGGTTGGTTCATCTCAATATCCAAAAAATGTTTTTCTCCTCAGACCCACAGTGCTTTTTATTCATCTAAATAGTTTTGAAGATATCAGCTGCAGAGATGACTGCATTCTTTCAAACATAATGGAACGAGATGATGCGTCGCTCGGGGTGCTCATCCATCTGATCCATGAGCAGATGCACGCTTCCTTCAGCACCGAGAGAAAATAGTTCCTATATGAAACTCCTCACAACAAGGTCAGGAGTAGCCGGTTCTTGATTGGTGGAACGAGAGATTGCTTTTGAGTTTTTCAAAATGCACTTTATTGGTCCTTTGAGAAGCACAAGTGAAGTGACTTCCAGTTCCATTTTATTCAGAAGAAGGCAGATATCTTTATGGCTGACCTCCAAAGCTTAGCTGCTCACACCAAATCAATCCAGGTAGATAAATACAGCAGTAATTATGTCTCCACTCACAAGGTAAAGTACTCAGAGATAAATGAATGGTCAGGCTGCCCTTTGATAAAAACGACCACACTTTATTCCATACAAACATTTGGACAATCTTTTCCAAGAAAAAATAGAAATAAGATTTTTCTAGTAATTTCCTTTTCAACTAATTTCCATCATTGACGCCGGCACTTAATAACAGTTAACACCTTTGACCTTGTCTTGGCCTGTTCTACCAGCATATCGATAATGCTGATAACGTTGCTGAGAATCACTTTGCATTATTATTGACAACACCCTTGAACACTTGGTATATTGAGTGTAATGAGTTATTTACATCCATACTCTGCAAAAACCGACAAACGAGAAAGAAACCAAACACTCTTAGAGAGGACCCATTATCTGAAAGTTAAATCAAGTGACTAAAATTTTTGGAAAGGTCGGTTGTACATATATCCAACATTACGGGGAGCTTTCTCAAAGCTCTCGAAGCAGTTTTGGGGATTTAGTCCCAATTTGATGCATAGGAATAATCTCTTGGAGATCAATCTCATATATATAATTTACTCTAAGAGTTCATATTTTACTCATTAGGGGGAGCTTTGTTTTTTACAAAAGCAATTTGTCAGACATAATTTAATATTTAATTTGAGGAATTAAGCATTAGCTGGAATTTCTCGGTAATACAATGTTAAATTCCTGACATGAGAATACTTTTTTAAAACATGCCTGACGGGATAGTTTTTCTTATTTTGCAGTGTAAACATCGGAACACACTCACATGTTCGTATGAATGACATTGGGGGCGGTCCAGATACATAGAGGAGAAAATCATAGTTTATGAAGATTGATCCAAGGCAATTTAAAAGCAAATTATGAGCAAAATCATTGACAATACTAATGATTAAAAGACAATATGTGCAACAGCTCAAAGTCCTGTTTTAAGCTGACAGTGTAATGTTTCGATTGAGAAAACACAGAAAACCGTCAAATCTGTCCAAGATAATAACTTTTACAATACATTAAATGTGACAAATAAGGGAGACACAACTCCTGCTGGAACTCTTTCGCTACTCTATAACATAATTTAGCCATATTTAGAATCAGCAGTGCAGCTCCAACTAGGTTTCTTGTGCAAATGCATTCTATATGGAGGCATATATTTTGAGTGCATCACATTATGTCGCTGTTATTCAGATTTGAATGAAGCTTAAAGGCAGGCGAAGATGTTTACGCGCTAACATCTGGATGCAAGAAAATAGGCTGCTAAGCACGTTATAATCATGCAGACAAGGCCTAAGCTGCTCCATTATGGACTAAGCTGACCTATCAGTTGGGCTTTTGCTAATCCAAATTGTGCTTCAGCTGGCAGAGATTGCTCAATTCACAGTCCGCAGAGAGAGAGAGAGAGAGAGAGAGAGAGAGAAAGAGAGAGAGAGAGACAGAATAAATGAAATAGTTCACCTGCAATGTGCAAAACTATCCTTTATAGGTATTTATCTCCGCTTTCAGATGCACAGAAAAGTGATTTTTTTTTCTCATACAGAAAGGCTCATTCTATTTACTTTCTGTATAAATTCCAGCCATGACCGGTTCCGCCTGCCATAAGCGTGCTTTCATTTGACACAGGCTTAAGAGTCTTAGCTGCCATATATGCGTCATACTCAAATGTGTTGAGTGACAGCTATATTTACAACTACAAACAGGGGAGCGCACAGAAAAGGTTATTTATGGATGATTTACTGTTTTTACTTAGAAAGTCGTTCGCTGCAACAACAAAAAAAAAGGCTCTACAGAGGCTTTCAACTAGGTAGGATTTTTCCTAATCTGGTCTGACTGCAGCTAATATTGGCTGCTCACACTCGGGTCCGCAGACATATTGTAAGCCCGGCTGACATGACACTGGGGAAATTAATTTGCCACAGTCATAAAATGGTTGGTTATTTAATCACTGTTGGATTTAATCTAACACATTAATTTCATTGGGATGTTTCTCCTCCTGGAGCCCTGTACCTGCAAAAGAGTGAAGGGGATGAGAGTCCAGTGTGAAAAGGATCTAAATCTGCAGTTTGCATGGGTTCACTGCGCTGCCAAAAAGCCATCTTTGCATTAAATGGCTCTCTTTACGATAATATAGACTTCATCTGACTGCTCAGAAAACCTCTGCATTACCTCTAACCTGTTCTGCAAAGCTGTTTCCTACTGGTTACCACCCAAAACCAAGGCAGATACCCTCTATCGTCGAGAACATGGAGAGAAAAAAACCTCCGCTGTGAAATAGCTGTTACAAGTCATCGAACATCTCGTTGCTTTTCAACACTGACGATGGCAGATACGAGGATGTAATCCTTGAATAGATCTTAGCCCTCATTCCTCTGAGCACCTTGCTTGAGGACTTCCAGCAAACCGCACCCACACCCCCCTATAATCTACCCAGCAGAGGTGGTTTATCACAGCAAGTGAATCTGCCATAAATACACACATCACAAATGCAAGATAATGGTTGGAAGATAAATTGTGTAATCCAGGCTGCCAAAGGGAGAGCTTAAAGAGAAATGTGTCAAATGTTTATAACCAAGTATTAAACTTTAATCTCCGCCGTCTTTTTTTCTTCTTCTTTTGTTGTGCATCACATCTTTGGCTCTATTCTGGGAGTGAATATCATGTACAATTCATTTCAATAGCAGACATAACTTAAATAAATGAAAATAAAGTTTAGATCAAAGCAAAATATAAATTGCGTGTCTGATAGATGCCTACAATTAATGACAGACAATCCGCGCTATAAAGCAAAATTCTGAGAAAAAAAAATGAGTGAGCCTCGTCTAAATTATATTTGGGGAAATAAAACAGCAATTTGGAATTATTTCAGAGGATAAGGTAATAAAAAAAAACAACAAAAAACATCCCCTGACCTAACCACATGGTTAGGTGCAGCTACTGTCCTGTTGTTGTTTTAGGGCAAGAAGGCTTTGTTATAACCTTAGAAAGTCATTTTGGTGCTATTTCAAGGAGAAGAAATGCCCAATATTTCTGGGATTTCACAGATAATAAAATAGTTTCCTCAGTATGTGGGTGGATGTTTCTATATTCTGTCTAAACACTTTGAGTACGACTATGGGAGGACAAGGATTTCAAAATAATGCCAATGATTAAGTCATCAGCCGGAGCAGTCACACGCCACCACTCCCACAAACGGCTTTGAACGTCATGAGGTCACATTTCCTTGGCCGGCAATAAAACTCAAGCATTGTGAGTCTTTGAAATGCTTTGTCTGAAAAATAGAGAAAAGACACATTTTTCATGCAGATGATAACCCAGCGCCACACAAGCCGGGCTCAGCTGACTGCTTAACATATCTGAGCCATCAGCTGATCTTCATATGTTACACTATACTTTTCCCGTCAGAGACGGAAACCATTATATGAAAGAGTCCAGATAAGACCTGGGCTGAAGGGGAAGTACAATATATGGTGTGTGTCTATAGCACCAGGGGAACCGTTTACTCTCAGGTAATATACGGTTTATGCTTAGGAAGACATGCAGCAGCAACACTTACACCTCAGGGATGCAAGTATGGGCTAGAACCTTCATTCTGCAACTCGACCTGCTTCCAAACAACCACTGATCAGTCTCATGGCTGAAAGGCGGAAATTTTAATCTGGAACTCGCAGGACTTCATCCAGATGTATTTTAAATCACTTACACTACACAAAAAAGAATTGCATGGAACAGCTAAATCCTTTCTTCAGCAATAAGAATCAACTCAAGTCTATCTTGTATATGTTAGATTTTACTTTAGTGGTTTATATTTTTTTTACTTGGCGGACCTTTTTTATGAAAAACACTTGTTTTTGGAAATTACTTCATAATGGTACCTCGGATTTCAGCTAATTTTAGTGCGTATGAATGGATCAATCTTCTATTCATCATAAATCGTATCATATTTTACACTAAAGTTCATCTTGAACTCACAAGGTTGGAGCTCTTTTATGTTGTTACTGTAACTTTCCAACCATATGTCCGACTATGTCCAAATTGAAACATATGAATACCGTATTATTGAATTACATTATTTCACTCGTAATAGATATATATTTTACTCATACGAGGAGCATTTTTGAAAACAGTTAATTGTCTATAACGTCTCGACCACAAGTCCAATTATATCTTAATTAAGCTTAAATGAATTGACACAAGGAAATGTCTTGCTGAGCTCAGAAAAAGAACGACTCAACTGTATTTATCTTCATTATTGAGCCAGTATGGAATCTTATCTTAGAGTTTATTGTAGACTTCAAAGAAATAGTTAGATTGAGTCATTATAGACTGAAAATATTACTGAGTCACAATTAATTTAAGTTCAATCAGGGTAATAGTTTGTATAATTGAGGAGATTGTGGGCTTTGCGAGGAAATTCCATTGCTGTTGCGGACAACAGTTTTGTTCAGTTGCTTCATGGTTCTAGTTTCTAGTTGGAACAATTTCTCCACAGCAAAAAGGTTCCAGGTTCAAATCATACCTACTAATGGTAGCCTAACTTCCTTACTCATCCAAAAAAACATGGGATTTTATAGTCCTTCATTGGATTCCATTTATGTTAACTAATTTGTTTATAGTAAAGACTTCTATTGTAAACATATATATGCCTACTGCATCCGTTTCAGGTTCTATGTTAAGGAGGTAACTTAAGATTCACCTTGTATAAAAATGTCAAGTGATTTGAGACAACGGGTTTAAATGTTATTTTATGGGTAAGACAACTAACTAAGTATCAGAGTGCCGGATCCATTGTTGCAGAAAACGAATAGATGTTTGAAGAAATAGTGTAAAAATACTAATTTTGAATAAATCTATCTTTAAAAAAAAAAAAAAAAAAACGTTTTTATTGTTTATAAAAAGCAAATCTTGATCAATTTTGGCATTTTTGTCTGGTTTTCAGGCCTGTTACATTATTTCAGTGGCTAAACGTGTTAGTTATAAAAACTCTAGCCAAGCAGAATTGCCACAAAATTTTCATCCACCAATTTGCTGTGAAAGCTTGTGTATTTATTTGGCCCACTTATCACAGAACAATTTGCTAACTGGATAAGACACTGAAAACTAATATGTGCACCATGCATGTACTGTTAGTAAGGCTGGGCATATGGAATTGAAGTGAAGAGTTTGTTTCCACTGCAGAACCAGACAAATTTTTTGGATATTTCCTGTAGCCAGATGGGGATTGCTCTTGATTTAATTTGCTGATAGGAAAAAATATTTCAACACACTCCCTTATTAAAATAAATGATACATGTTAAAGCTGAGTAATAACTTTATTATTACTGTAGGTGTTGAAAGGTGTGCTTTTATTTTTTTAAGATCTCAACACATTGCCGACCATGAAAATCCCTTATCAATAACACCTGCACTTAAAGTGCGTACAGTTGCAGGGCAGATAAACGAGTTAAAGCAAATCGTCCATATGGGCTGAGAAGTGTGCTTTAATTAATTGTGAAACCTGCTCTGCTTTCCACATTTCACATCAGTATTCAATTAAGCGCTGTGATCAGTTGATTTGGCAGAGTAACGTGCATTGCAGCTTTTTGGTCTTCTTTGCACGCTGCGCTGAGAATCTAAGATTGAAGGTATATTTAAAAAATATTGTGTTTTTCTTATGAATGTGGTCATTATGAAAATACTGGTTTGCTATTTCTAGTTACACCTGACACATTCAGTGTCTGATTTTAAGGTAAATTATCTCAATTGAGCTGGCTCTAGGCTGTTGTGTCATTTGCGTCGTGGCCAATGTTTCCTTCAGTGAGGCTATGAGTTCCAACTTAACATACATCGTTAATCTCTTGGGCTCTTTACTGATTTATCATCCACCAATAACAGGCCTTGTGTGTTCGCCAGTTAAGCTGACCATTTCTTGAACTCTCCACATTACGCTGGCGTGAACGCAGTCCATCCCCTCACATGAAAAAAATGTTCCGTCCATTTGATGAATTCAATGGCAACATCAATCTACTGTCATGAATCAAATTGGACACCGAGGTGCGTAAAGTTATCTGACAATTTAATTGCCTAATGATTCTTGCACATACAAGCAATATATTTTCATGATAGCAGAGACAGAAGAGAGAAGGCTTCTGAGAGACATTAGCGAACAAACACAATGCGATGCTGTGTTCTCCACAATAAGGATCTGTTTAGGTAATACATGCCGGAAAGGTTTCCAAACATGAGAAATGTGTTAGAGGGACACATTTCTTCCACCAGCTATGGCTAGATTCACCCGAATCTTATTTTGTGCGTGACTCAGTTCGGATTTTTTTTCATGTCTTTCTGAACAGCATAAACAACAGGAAATCTGATCTTTTCAAATCTGGTTTGGGCCACTTTCCTATTTGGTCATAAGTCTGATTCCTGCTGTAGATGACCGCGATGTTTACAGTCGGATCAGAATTTTGACTTATCTCCCAGTGAGCAAGCTCACATCAATGTTTTGTCAACAACGGTGGATAAAATCAAAGGTGATGGATGACAGCCTTATTGCGCTTACTCTAATAAGATGATGGACTGTCACCATACTACCATTATCACAGCAAACAATGTAAGACATGAATACATGCATCTCAATTTCACTATTTTGACTATGAACTGACATACCAATGATGTCATCTTCAGTTCAGATTGGTTGAGATATCGAACATGTAAAGGACACAAAGATGTCAACGGTCAAAGCTAAAAGATATGTGAGAAAGGTACAGAACAATGCTGTGTGAAAATAGACCATGATTGCCTCCCTCACACCCAAAGCTGTCCATGAATGTTGCGCTGGTATGAAATACAAGAATATTCAAATGATTAATTCAATTTCAATGTTGTAATTATTTGATTACGTAGAATTTCTAAATTTTTTAATTTATTTTCTTTTTCTGTTAAGCTTTTGCTTTCTGAGAGTTACCCTCCACTCCAAAATCTTGGATACTTCAAAAATATGTGGTAAGTATTTATACACTGCATGGTTTTGTGTTTTGTAGTTTGGGGTAGGCTACAGGAAACTCTATCTCTATACCAAAACTTATAATTGTATTTTTTCATCATATTAATTAGAATATTAATAAAACTATTAATACAGTTTTGTTACTCCAAATTAAATGGCAAAGTTAGCTCTACCTGAGATTAGGGGTTTAAAGCAATAATAACAGAACTCAAACTCTGAAACGTTGATTTTTTTTTTCAGAAACAATGGTTATTTCTCTGAGAAAGATGATCCATTAGTAAAACTGGGCTGTTAAAACAACCAAAACTACAAATAAATTGACAAGAGTATGTTTGTAAATTTGTAACAATGGTAAAGGAGGAAAATACACAAATCCTTGTTTTGGATATAGAACCTCATTGGAGTGATCAGGAACAACCAGAGACTTAGAATCGATTTTACCTGTTTTTTGAGAACACATAAATTAAACACCAGGTGGGTTGAAACCCAGAACCCTCTTTGTGTTAAATAACAGTGCTAACCTCTCCAGCACAGTGCAATCCCTGTGTTGTACAAGCAATTCCCCTGATAGAGATCCTCAATTATTAAATTTGAATTTATGTAAAAGAAAATAATTTGTTTTTCTTTTCTAAAAAGCTGCATGGAGTAAAATATAATACATACATCACAGATCTCTTAAAGTCAATTCATATGCACCATATTTCGTTTAAATCTGTTGAAAATTATAACCCGAAAAACATTTTTGATATAAAGCTCTCGCTAGTGTTGGAAATAAACAACCGTCCTTTCCCAAAACCAATTCTGTCATTCCTCGCACTACTGTGTAGGAGGGTATGAAATGTGAAAATGATCCATTGAAAAGTTTTTGAGTTCTCGCTTTGCCATGAAGGACGTGTGGAGGCAGCGGACTCAGCGCCAGCGATGATGATTCAATACCATGCTCAACTTTTCGGTGTTAAAATAAGACTATTACATATTGTAAAGCTATGCTATGTCCACATACTCTTTATTTTGTTTCTTAAATTAGTAATATATTGTTTTATGTGTGCCATGCAGAGCGTCACGTGGTTTCTTTTTTCTGTTTTAAGAACAAAATTGCTTTTGTGCCGTTACTCTGAGCAGATGATGTTGGAAACATTTCAGACCAACGTCAGTTCCCTCACGTATATATTCACGGTTTGAGCTCAGAATTGAACTTTTGACCTCTCCCACTACTTGTGTCTTAAAGAAATTATGAAACAGAGTGGTTTCAACAGGGATAATCTCAGATGAACTCAAATGGGTATAGAGTTCTTAATGCTTTTAATGGACAGTTTTTATATCTGGGCATAGCAGTTAAAAGCCTGTCAGAAATAATTTTCTCCTCAATAAATCCTATGCTTAGTTTTTTCACATGATCACATTTCAAATGTACTTTATCAAGTCAAAAGGCACTACTTATCTTCCAAGCACAGTCAAATGTCGTATGCTAAACCTTCATCAATTTGCATGATTCATGCTAATGTTCACACGCAGCTGCAGAAGCATGTCATATGATGTTGTGTTTTCCTGGCTCTGGACTTCTCCTGCTTGTCTGGGGGAAGGCTTGCAAGCCAGAAGAATGTCAGGGCAAATTATGAGAAACAATATTATCACGAGGTACACCTGATGATTGCCTCATTATAAATGGTCTCCACACTGACTTTTGCCTCAGCGAGACTGACGGCTATTAAAGGAGGCTTTATTCGCCTTCTGGATGTTCATTATTTCGCCCAGCTAAGGATTGTGACATCTCAAACAAAAACCCTGAGGTGACTAGCCTCACGCCTGTCAGGGGGAGTTGAGATAAGCCTCATATAGATTCAGTTTATTCCACTGTTCATGTTTTGTTTACATGAGCGAGAGTAAGGAGGTACCATCAGGATGTGGCCATTTTGCCATACTTATTTAACGCCTCTTTACACATCATTGTCTATCCTTGAAGCATAAAACTATCTATATTGCCGCTGATTGAAAACAAACTAACAAGACTGGTCAGTGTAAGCTAAAATCATGAAACCTCTTAGGGCTGGATTATAAATCACACCATAAATCAGAGGGAAAAACTGAAATCAGAGGCTGCTCCAACTAGAACAACTCATAATTTGGCTCAGGTGAGTGTTTGACCCTACATGCCTGTATCTATTTCTGACAACATCTGTGTGTGCTTGTCAGGAGACTGGGGGTGGTGTCCTTAGGGATCTCCTCCCAGACCTGGATCAGGATATCAGTGTGCTCCTGAACAGTTTGCAGTATGCTACTCGGTACACATCCAAAAGGTTCTAAATTGGATACAGGTCTGAGGAACATGAGAACCAGTCAATGGTATAATCATCCAGGAACTGCCTACAAGCTCTGGTCACACGAAGCAGGCATTGTCCTGCACCAGGAGGAACCCAGAGTCCACTGCACCAGAGTTGGGTCTGACAACAGGTCTGAGTATTTTATCCTAGTACCTACCAGCAGTCAAGGTACTGTTGACTTGCATGTGTGGGTCTGTGTGACCTCCAATAATACATGTCCCCAGACCATCACTGACTCACTTCCAAACTGGTCATGGTGGATGATGTTGCAGGCAGCATGACCTTCACTGTGTTACTAACCCCTTCACCTCTCCTCCTGTAACCACTGGTCTTATAGTATCTACTCCACGGTCTTGAGACTATTCTGGAAGACAGAGAAAATTATTTTGCGAAACCTCAGCAGGTGATACTGAGTCACAATCATGCTTCAAGATGGCACATCCATACGATAAGAGTATGGATGTGCCATCCCTCTAAATAACGATTCTGCACCTCAACAAATCGTTAGCACACTGCTTGCAGGTCTTTAAAGTGATGAGGTGTGTACACGGGACAACTTCCCAATTTATGACACTATAATTCCTCCCAGGTGATTAAAACATCTGCAGTATTTGCATACTTTAAAGGTAATTTTATCCCAGACTGTACTTTGTGGTGTCCTTGACATACCAGTAATCATATCAGACACTTATTATGTTGATCCGATTAGTATTTAGCAACATAGTGCACCCACGATATTTCCTTGTTATTCTCTGAACAGATGTTCAGTGCAATCTGATGGAGAACCACAGACCGTTAAAAACAAACATTAAGGAGCCATTAAATATATGCCACATATTTACAGATTGAATATTCAGATACACCGGGTATTATTAAAATTAATTTGTTCAAAATCTGTTTTATGAAGTCAGTGAATCACAAGCAGCATTTTTAACTAAAGGAGCATCCCTAAAGAAATATAGAAGGCATGATAATATTGAAGTTATCCCAGGAGCTCATATGCAGTGTGGAATGCAAGCTGTTAAACATTAACAATGGAAATCACAGTCAAGTATGAAATAATGTCTGTATAATTTTACCCACAGCTATAATGAGATTCTTGCTTGTGTGAGCTAATTATAATGCTAAAATTCCATGAGTTGGATGAAAACTCCTTTACTAGCCTTTTTTTTTTACTTTCAGTCATTGCTCTGAAAATGAGGAGAAATTAAAATGATCTTGTTGGCTCTGTGCATTATGATGCCAAAACTAAATGTTCTAGACAGACTCTTATCCAGTTGGTGATCAACATCAGAATGAAGAAACAACATTCTTCATCCTTTATCCTTTTATTATCCAGAATCACTTATTCTTGCAGAATTGCAAGGTGCTGGAGCCCATCCTAGCTGACATTGGGCAAGAGTAGGCGGTGTGCATCCTGGACAGATGGTCACCTTGGCCATTTCACAGAGAAACAAGAGACAAACAAACATTAACATTCACACTCACTAACACAATGTTAGTGATTCACACTCACTAACATTAACACACCTACGGGCAGTTAAGAGTTACCACATCACTTTTATTACATGTTTATGAGAAAAAAGCTCAAATACACAATGAGGCACCAGGTGGATTTGAATCCACACCATACCTGCTATCCTGCTATGAAGTGGCAAATGTAACCACCGCACCAGCATGCGGCCCTCCTACTTTGCATTATGGAGTTATTCAGGATTGGATGCTGAACCTAGAAAATGGTTGGGAAACTGTAATGACACTTGCATGAATGCTTTTGTTGTTGTTTTTTGGGGTTTGTTTGGGATTGGGTTTGTTTTCACAATATCATGTGATTACTGGTAAGTCTGGTCTATAGTATTTGTGTATATTATCATAATATATATATTATGATAATATATCATCCTGTTGTTACATCATCATTAATTTTATATATCAAATGAGATAACAGTTATATATACACACAATTTTTTCCTAAATATTACTAGATTGATAGGTCTGTAATGTGATGTATTTATTAGCACATACAACCATTCATTAAATATTGTATTATTATCATCATTATTATTATTATTAATGTTATTATTATATCCCCAAAAAGTCGGTGACATTATGGAATCTGAGTCGTATAAACAAAATACCTCAAAAACTATTTGATGGATCAAGTTTTATACCGGAAAAGACCTTCTGGACAATCTGGATTGATTTTTGGACAGATCAGTTGTATTTATCTACTACTACTTTTTCCATGTCACACCAATGTGCATATACATCACGTACACTTCTGTATGTACAAATGAAAACCTAAGATAAATCCATAACTTCCCTTTTGCTCATGTACTTTGTTTTTTGGAAAGGATAATTATTAAAATACTAAATGCCTAAATAATTAGTATAATTGTTGGTGTCAGGTTCTAGTTGATGTTGTTCTGTTGTTCTGTACAAGGCTATTTGTGCTTTTAAAATATAGATTTTACTTTGAGCATAAGTATTGTGTAATGTTTTGATGATATGACGCTCTCTTGCTGTCTTATGTTTATTGGACCAAGACAAGATCCACCTCCGCAGCGAGCTGACTGACAGAGCTTTCCGTCTGGCTGTCCTCCATCTTGACTGCGACACAGAACATTACAATGGCTGCATATGTATTCCTCCATGCCAATTCTGCCGATGACACTGACACTTTATCTCGGCTAGAATGAACTCTGTTTAGGCCCTAAAAGTGTCACTATCTGTAATAGAAATACATTTGATTATTGTGTTGCTTTTGGCAATTTGAACTCAAGCAGCAAAACATGAAACGCAGATGAGGCTCAAACTGCAAAGCAAGAGCCTCCTACAGCTGACCGACTAATCAGCTGGTAGTTTATTTCTTCATACAGGTTCTGCAATAATCCTCATTAAAAGAAATTCATATCACCAAATAGTGTAAACTCTCAACAATTTTCAATTGGAAGTATATTCTCTTGTAATTTCACAAATCTTACATTGCACAGCAATAGTCATAAAACTAAACCAGATTTGTTCAGTGTTTGTCAAAATTAATCTACAAAAACTTTCAAATTTGAATTCATCATTTGCCAAGACTTTCATCAAACCACGGTTGGCAAAATAGCAGCGCTAAGCTAGTTATGAATTTTTTGTTTCAACATAACATAAGCTGTCGTGAATGTGCTGAACACCACTGTTTTGAACACCACCCGAGGGGCAACGCCTTAGTGAACCAAATAATTAACAGCTGTGCTGACACTTATATCTGTGGCGTTTCTCTGTTTTCATTATCTGTGTCAGAATCATTTAGCTGTCTCATCACTGCCAAGCACAAACAGCAAATCGAGAAGCATTTTGAAACTACATACACCATTTGTAGATCAGTGACTTGGCTTCTTAGTGTTTTGTCCTTATTATTAAAGAGTTGAGCACTAATACTGCGAAGCAAGCATATGGTCGGACGTTGAATATTTGGAGACAATGAAAATGATTAAACTTCAATCTTAATTGATTAATAGAAATCCAAAGGTTAGATGGTAAATATGAAGCTGCATCCAGTAGCTGGTTAGATTACATTAGCTTAAGTCTTCCAATATGTTAGAAAGTTGCCCACATATTTTGGGTATTGATCAAAAAAATGTATTGATCATTTTAATATAGTACTGTAATACAGGAAGTAACACAAATAAAACTATATCAACTGCTGAAGAAGAACAAGAACAAGGGTCAATGGCAAAACTTGTGCTGATCCACAATGGAACTTCAGTTAGACGTAGCTTATAATACAAATGTTAAGATCTCCGTGAAATTGCGGTTGATTGGATGAATGATACATCTGTTCCCAAACAACTTATACAGCAACTCCTTGTCTGCTCAAAGTCCACTCACACACACACACACACACACACACACACACACATAGTGATACAGTGACAGAAGCTACCATGCAAATCAACACCTGCTAACCAAGATGATTCATATGGAGTTAAATTCCTTCCAAAAGTCTGCAAAAAACGAAACACGATTATTTTGCAAACACAGTGAGATTTTCAAATAAAAGTTTCAACTAATTTAACTGAATAGAAATTAACTGTCATCTCTGCTTCATCAATTGTAAACACAAAACCATAAACGGTGGTGGGATGTCAGGGAAGCTTTAAAAAATGTTATCTTTTACATCTCTGACCTCATCATAGTATTCGGTTATTTACACCATCATTGTTTGGGGAGGTGGGACTTTGAAGCTGGAGCGAACCTGACAGCCTGGCGTACCTTTTGTTTAAAGCGTAGAGAATAATTTCTGCATTTGCAGGTCCATTTAATATCAGGCACTTTAAAAAATACAAGCTATGTGATATTTAAACTCACACAATTAGATTCAGCTGGCAAGAAAGTGAAAGATTAGCCAAACTTGTTGTAAACTGTGGGTAGAAAATCTATAATCGACACACTGAACATAGCAACATCTACGGGTGTAACAGGTGAACACGAAAGGACCTGTGTGAGCCCAAAAGAAGCTTACAAATCACAAATCACAATTTGCCTCGATAGGCTTTACAATCTGCACATGATGCAACGTCCTTAGACCCTCGATCCGGGTAAGGAAAACCTACCCAAAAAACCCTTTTAACAGAAACATCAGGAAGGGACACAGAGGACGAATCCCTCTTCCAGGACGGACAGAAGTGCAATGGATAGTGGAGTTTACAGAGCAGATCAACAAAAATAAACACATTGTATACAGTTCAAGAAATTATCATAGTATATGGTGATGTATTACAGCACACTAGTAGTAGTGGTACTAAAATATACATATACAATAGTAGAAGTGGTACTCAGTATTATATAATGTGAAGTTTTTTGATTTGTGTAGTTCTTGGATTTACTTTTTTGTACGTAATTCATGCTATAGATGAAAAATAGAAAACATAAATTTGTGAATCATGTTTTTTACTTGCAGTTCACACCGTGTTTGCATGTGAATCGTGTTCTGTTTGTATGCAAACCTTTGGCATGAATTTAACTCCATAGATGTAGACTGCAGGGGCCAGGAGATCCACCAGCTGTGGAGAACTGCTCCACCTTCTGAACCACATGTAGGGAACCTAACTGAAGGCTTGTCCTGGGATTTTAACCCTTAACGTTACAAACATAGGCTATTTTTAGCTTATTGTTGAGGACACAATGGTATACAAACCAAAATTGCCATAATCATAAAGGACTATAATCACTAAAATGGTTTTAGTATATTACACTCAAATCACTGCCATTGGACTTCACCCTGACTTTTATCTGCACCTTTTGCTAGTTTGAGTCCTGCTATCACAGGTTTTTTAAGAGTCAGTAGGAAGTGATCAACAAAGTCAAGATTTCTACAGGGAATAGCACTCCTTTACATAGACAGATCAAATAGTTTTCTCCTGCAAACAATTCGAAGAGTATTTTTAAATCTGTCAAGACAAAGAATGAAAGCAGAGACAAATGCAAATGCTTTGTCTTATAAATATGTTTTAAGCTTATGCCGTCCTTCTGATATATATATATATATATACGTATAGACATGTGTAAAGATATATATATATATATATATATATATATATATATATTTAACTGCTGTCATTCCTCCATAGATGAGATATTTCAAAGGTTGCACAAAAGACGACGTTGAAACTATTATCCCTACAGATAGAATTGTTCCATCTCGATAGGATGGTCATGGACAAAAAAATGTCTGTTAAAGCGATTAAATGTAGTCTAAAATACAGTACGGATCAGGGTCTGAAACTTCATTCTAGCCAATTTAAGATAAATATGCCATGGACTGATAGGAGGGACGCTAGGTTATCAGGCCACTTCCATTTCATGGTAATTAGTCTGCAGTGGAGTCTTCTTCTGAAGGCTCAGCTTCTCAGCTCAGTGTGAGGAGCTCTGTAGACCTGGCATAAAACATCAGTTAGCTCGAATCAAAGTCTCTGACCTTTTCTGCCTCCTTTTTCAGCACAGTGCCTCCTGTAATGGTAGCATGAACGTATATCACCAAGGGCAGATCCTGTAACCTCCGGGCCGCTTTTTACTTCTCGCGTGCTGAGCACATGGCCTATCTTTATTATGTAGGAAATACTGAAATACCTAATATGATGTTACTTCAAAACTGGTCACCATTCTGTTTTTTTCAGATGTGACTATTATAGGGTTTAGCTTAACTGTGTCACATAAACCAGGCCTGTATCTGGTTGCTTTCCACCTCCTCTCTTATCTCCTGCCTCTGTCAGTATTAAAATTGGTGGACTTGGTGGACCCTTGTTAGTTGCCAGTTTGATTCTGATGATCCGAGAAGTTCGGATCAAACGGTTTTCCCTTACATTCCCATTCATATTTAGTGTAAATCCCCAGTGTTTCGTCGTCTGCATTTTGGGCCTCTTTTCCTGAACTGGTTGGTTTGGTTCTTGTATAATCTTTTGCATCTTTTATTATCAATTCATCTCTTTTATTGATTTATAGTGGATCTTGGCCTTGGAGTGTAATGTCATTCGTTGTTCTTTCTTTATTTCTTTCTTTCATTGCTTTTATTCTTGCATCATTTTCATTATCTTTTTGTATTCATTAGCAGGTATTTTCACTCTTACATCTCTACTTTCTTGTTTAAAATTCCCTTATTTTTTTAGGTTTTATGGCTTTTGTGCTTCACCAGTCTATCAAAGTACTTTGTAAGCCGCTGTTTAGTTTATTTTTAGTATACAAATAAAATGTATTATATTATTATTATAGTTACAAGCAGCTACATGGCATAAAATATAAGAACTATTGTGCAAACTAAGGAATATTGTATCAACTAATGCACAACTAATGCACATTACCAACAACAGTGCCAACACTATCGTCCACGAAGGCAGGGCTATATTCACAAAAAACCCCCAATCCCCTGCATTGTACAAGCAATCCCCCTGATTGAACTCATCAAATAAAATGTGATGTTTTGTCTAAAAAGCATTTTTGTCATAACAAAAGCTCCCCCTAGTGAGTAAATGTGAACTACTAGAATAAAGATGATATATTCAAGATATATCACCTCAACTCAATTCATATGAACCATCAATGAGCTAAATCGGAACAATATTTGAGATATGAGGGACCAAAAACTGTTGCAAATAAAGCAATAGTATAGCAGAAATACTCAACTGACCTTTCCCCAAAATCAATCCAGTTCTTTCTCACAGTAAGGTCTAGATAGGTAAATAATGAATAAAATTATCCATTAAATAGTATTGGAGTTACTTTGCTTATTTAAAGGATCTGTGGTGGAAGCTGTGGGTCGTTTTTTTTTTTGCCAAAGAGCCACCCTAGTGACTGAAATCTGTACACTTACAGTAAAATATGACAAATGAGGTTATACCTCCTTGAGACGGTTCGTATTAGGTAAATTTGGTGTGAAACGGACCAATGTTCAGAAGGTTATGTTCGAAAAACAGTATTTTTTTGTAAAAAAAGGTCTCACTACTGAGCAGAATATGAATAACTACAGTAATGAATGATACGTTTAAGATAGATCTCTTCAACTCGATTACTAGGCATCAAATCTGGATTAAATCAGACCAAAGCTTAAAAAGTTATGTACCGAAAACTTTTGGGGATATAGCTCATCCTACTGGCAAAAATAGGCCACTGACTTCCTATAAATCAATTGGGTTCTTCTTCACACTAAAGGTAAGGAGGAATAAGAGGGGACCCATTAAATAGTTTTTTTTGTTAATGTGCTAAGATGAAAGATCTGCAGAAGACGCGACTGCAGCAAAGATGATTCCATAATATCACCAAATCTTCCGGGATATAATTACTACATTGGTTGAAATTAATGAACTCACAAATTTGTTATCTGCCATTTGATTTTGATTTTTAGAGGAAAGGTTAAGTTTAAATAAACTTGTTATGAGAAATTAACATGGAAGCAGGTGATCATTGGTCATGGAAGCCCAATGATCACTTTCTCCTTGTGCTTTTCCTATAATTCGATTAGACTATGCTCAATGCTACCTTTGCTTAAATGAGCTCGGCATCGGTGAAAAATAATTTGAATACGTGTTTTTCTCTTGCTTTCTGTTCTGCACTATTCTGAAAAGATTTTAACACTTATGTAAAATAATGACACTTAAAGTATATTTCCTGATTGGAATATAAATCAGTTTGACATTAGGCTATTTTGAATGGATGATTTAAACTGAGGGGTTCCTGCCTTGCTGAAAATCAAACTGATTAGATAATATGTGCCAGCTGCATGGTTAGAGGAATAACGTGATTAAAAGCAATAAGTCTTGATTCATTACATGGGAAGGGATGGATATTTTGTGTGACTGAAAGACCTACACATACAGCACTTCTTACTGATGGCTTTATTTTCTTAGTCTCTATTCTCATCATGTTGACATTACATGTTTTCCAGGCCTCAATATTTTGCACATGATTGTGTTTCCATTGGTTCCTGCAAAATTCATACTTTCAGGAACGCCAATGCTCCAGAGGTTGTTTTGTATGAAACCTGATATTCTCGGTGCAATATTAGAGTTTATGTAGTGTAGTAGCTGCAACATTAATAACGAGCCTGTAGCGCTCAATACATGATACTGAATTATTGATGCCTTTTGTCAGAGTTAGAGGCTGTCATTCCACTCCTGCCTGGAATTTAACATGTTAATTAGTCAGTCACATTAAGCCTGTATATCCTCAAGTTGACACCTTTAAAATAAATTTGGATGATCTGATTCTGCTATACAGCACACCAGTCCCGGTGGCACTCTGGAGAAAAGACAAACAAGCAGTATCATTAAATATGAATGTTTCTATTCTATTCTAAAACAACGCATCTGGCCCAAGTAATGGATTGTTTACAAAGCAATGGAGATAAAAAGACATGGGCATTTCAAGTAAAACAATACGCCCTTTGAGAGGATATGATCACAATAAAAAACATCTTAAGCACTGAAGTTACTAGTCAGCAGTGGGAAAGTTGCTCACAAGATCCCGCTGCTACGTTTTTATTTGTTACGATCTGATTGACATTGCATTCGGAATGTCAGAATTGGTTCTCCCTTTGCCCACTACCTGCGACTATTGTCAGGAACAACGCTACTGGATTTAAATGTTTTGGGTTTTCATTTACAACGTTAACACTTAAATGTATAATATCCATGCAAGACCTGCTTTCTGGATTAAAAAGTAAAAATTACGTAATTTAAAAGCCTTAAAATAATATTCATTTTGCATGTAAGAAATGCCTTGAATATCTCCTGCATTAATGAGTCTACTTAGATTTCTGCAGTTCAATTACGGTGTCGGACCATTGGTATCAAAAGTCAATGAAATCAATATGGATTTTAGGTTACAACATTTTTCTTGTTAATGAGATGTGACGGTGGTCTTCCATGTTGCAACGTGATGTACATTAGTAATTCAGATGATCTATTGCTCCACTTAATCAATTTCTTAGTATTTAGAGATTACATAAAACAGTGATTAGGCGTGTATAGAAATATATAAGAAGAAAAGATCCCCTAGTAATTTAAATATGAACTACTAAGGTAAAATGTATTATTTTCAAGATAGATCTCCTTGAGTTGATTCATATGCACCAAATTTGGACTACGTATATCAGACCGACAGTTGACAAATTACGGTCTAAATTTTTTTAGAGATAACGCTCCCCCTAGTGTCAGAAATATAAAACAGACCTTTACCAAAATCAATCCAGTTCTTCTGCGCACCAAGGTCAATTTGGGTATAAAAGTTTTAACTGATCCATGAAAGACTTTTTGAGTTCTCACATTAACACAAAGGATTTTCGGTGGCGATAACAATTTTATTATATTTCCAACTTTTGGTGATACAAATCATAAATTTGTTTTTGTCTCTGTGCATTGTGCAGCAATGCTTTCTATCAACACTAGACCTTCGAGCACATATTATTTCATACCACATGCACATGCAGTTTGACGTCAGGGAATCTGTAGCCTAATTATTTTAATATTTGAAACCAAAGCACGCAAAGCTGCAGGGTTTACTGGCTCCTATTGCCCATCGTGAATGAGAGAAATCCCTTCCACACTCTTATTGAGGAGAGAATAATGCAATGGCTTGGCAGAGTGGGAAAACCACATGTAATGACAGGCGGCCATGATAAAAGGTAGGCGAACACACAACAGTGACATGTCTGCTGACAAGCCCGATTGGAATAAAAAGAAAAAAAGAGCAATATATGTTTTATATATCTTGCATATATAAACCTGTTCAAGCCTCATATCCACCAAGAGCAGGGTGAGTGATACGTTTGCAAATGCACTGTGTTGTTACCATGGTAACAATAAGAAAAGCTCATACCAGGGCCATCTGTTTATTGGAGAAAAAGAAAGGACATGAAGTGAAAAAATGATAAATGAACAGATTCAGACATTAGTGTGTTCTTTTTAATATTGTGGAAATTCAGCAGATGTAGGGTTCAAACACAAGGTGAAAAATCAAAGAAAAATCATCTATAAAAAGTGTGTTTAAATTCTTAAAATGTACACATCAACCTTTCTTAAACCTCCATATTTATTTCACAACACAGGAAAAATCCCTCAGGGAGTGGTGGGGAGAGTCTTACTTTCCAGTGTTAGTGGATCAAACCACTGCTGCATACATATTTTTTTATGCAATGGAAGAAATAGCAGTAAAAGTCCATTTAAAGACAGTTTTGATTTAAAGATATGACTCCCTTTTTTATTTTATACTTAAAATTGTTTTCATTTGCCTGTTTTCTTTCTTTTTATTCACGTGGAAGCTAATAATGCCATGCTATAAACACTCCATGGTCAGCCAAAATATTACAACCACTGAAAGGCGAAGTCTGAATAGCATCAATCATCTCCTTAAAATGGCATCAGTCAGTGAGATGAATATATTAGGCCACAAGTGAACATTTGTCCTTCAGATTTATTTATTTATTGCTTATGTCACTGAAAAGTGAGCAAAAAATCTAGATACTGATCATATTTCGCTCACTTGGGGATCATTGGACCTCTTTGAGAAATCATTAATATCCTGGTTTAACTGCACTCGTCATTAACAGTTAGTGGAAACTTTGGTCATTTGCATTAACTATACTGAAGACGGTCATCTGACAGCTGGCCTATGCTTGTGCTGAACAGTACTGTTTTTTTTACTTTCTCTCAGTCATAAGGTCATTTTTTAATAGGCAGAATTGCATATGAGTAAAGGTGAATATATGGCAAACAAAATGTAATGTTTATAATGTAAATTTATTCATTGATTTTACTGATTCATTTTAATAAAGTAATACATTTAATTGTGACAGCCCCATATATAGTATAGAGCTTCATACACACGCACACACACGCACACACACACACAAATATATATATATTATCAAAATATGAGGAACCAAAAAGGGAGACCAAACAAATTCCAGTGCAAAGTAACTAAACTCAGTTACATCAGAATATTTTGGCCTTGTCATAACAACATGCGTGCTAACGTTTCAGCCTAGAGGGCCTTCCTCAGAGCACAACGGGACACTGGAGATCAGACAGTTTATACGGTGGTAACTTCTGAGGTCACGAGAGTTCTATGAACCTGGTTGGCTTTGAGGTTTGATTGGAAGGTACCGTGGCGTTGATCCTCTGGTGAGAGCGTATTTGTGAAATGTCCACCTGACTTGGAGTGGTCTGTGTTCCACTGTGTGTGTACCACCCTCTAAACTGGCTGACATCCAGTGTCACTTTGTACTCGGAGGAAGGCCAACTAGGCCGAAACATTAGTACTCATCCACTCCATGCTCTTATTTATACAGTATATATATATATATATATATATATATATATATATATAACCTGAGATGTATATGAAAGCATGAATAAAGATATATACTATCTGTATGTTATTTAATGATGAATTCTTAAAGAGTAATTAAAGTTGAAATAAACAATAAAGTTTTTAAGTATATAAAAAATTTAAAAAAAACTTACGTTGTATCAACATAATGACAAAGTAAACAAGAAACCCTTTTTTCCACTTTTTTAAGCTGAGGACTACCATCGAATATGTACAAATTGAAAAATCGACTGGGATAATATGGGATAATAATGAAAAATACATGATCAGAAACTTAAACAAATTGTTATGCTTTTTCTTAAATAATGATTTTTATTTGTAGAGCTATCAGGGACACCTGAGCTGTAGGAAATGCAGATTCTACGGCAAGTGTCACACGTCATAACGTTAATACTTGCAAATGAATGATGAATAGTCTGGGGTAAAGAGCTGCTGTTTCATACACTGTAATGAGATGACTCAGTGGACAATAGCAGAAACTTGTTATTACTATAAACTATAGTAATAACAATAAAACTCCAAAATTAATTTGCAAAAAAAAAGAATTAAAAAAAGACTTTTGCTCTGAAGCATTTCAACGTCAGGCCACAAAGTCTACAAACCTCTTTAAGACACAAAGTTCTGTAATATATCAATATAGTATATGCCTACCAAGTTACATCTGTTCATGGGGAAGCCTGGTCAATTCTTTATAATGTTGTTATTTATCAGACTGTTGCCATGTATCATATTGTCTATGCCCAGAGCTAATTTGTCCCTACATTGGTCTTAACTGCGAACTGCTGCTTGTATGGTAATATCATGAATTTCTCGGCAACTATAAATAAGGAACAGTGTAGAGAATACATTCACTGGATTGCTGCTTAATTACAAACCCTCCTGCGTTTATAATTAACATTTGTAATTAGGATGTGTCACGCATCTGAGTCATGAAATGATGGCTTATCCTTTTTAGCCCAAATCGCTACTTCCTTGTTGGGTTTTATTTATTCTTACAGATAAGTAGCAACCAGGTGCCACGGATGATCGCATGTTTTATTTTGTGTGCTCCGATGACTGCTTCAGGGATTTTTTTTTTTTGAAGCAGCCACGGCTATGGAACTGGTTGTACATATCAATCATTACGAAATCTAGAATTTTTAGGACAGCACTGTGCTGTGTACTTCCTAGTAATCCTTTAAAACCAACAAATTCAGGGAATTTGGGAAACTAATAACACGCTTGACCCCTCTGATATGCCTATCCTGCTTTAGCACAGAGTGGAGTGGAAAGAGCCAGCTTTGAGATCTAAATCACCGTTTGTCAGCACATATGTGGGGAAACAGTAGGCTGTAATGTTGCAGCTACCAGCCTTTTGGAAAACAGTCTGCATGTTGGGATCACACGCCATAATTGGATTGTGTCAAGAGTGTGCCATGTAAGCCAGAATTATGTTGTCTGACAGTTTATCAGAAGGCGATCATTTGTAGAATGAGTGACAGTGAAAGCAGAGAAAATAATTAAGCATGTTAAATATTGGCAAACAGAATAAGAGGCGACTAAATGCATCCTTGGACACATGAAAATGCGTTAAGGTTTCGCTTCAGCATTCAGAGACGTATAGTTTCAAATCCCCATAATTCCTATAAAAGTCCTGAATAATCTGTGAGCTGTCTTCCTCATTATACTGTGATTTGTCGTTTGTTGAGCCTCAAATAAGCGCAGTAAGATGCACGAAATACGGATGACATCGCTATCACTAATTTACAGGTCTGGTTTTAATCATCTGAGTTGAGCCTGACCTACAGCACCCATTCCCTCCATATTTCCATACTACAACTATCGATCTTTTTATGTTCCATTAGTTTTTCTTCTTAGTTACAAAGAAAGACAGTAAAAATGGACATAGTGATCAACCCTAACCCACGCCAGACTAATGAGAAGAAAAATATTTCATCAACAGTGGGAGAAAGAGCGTCTCCTCCGAGAGCCAGGCCCTGAAAATCACCTGAGATCACCAACTCTTCCCACACGCAGGTGCCCTCGGCAGGCGCCATCAATGTTTAAAAACTTTAAAGTGGCCAGAGACTGAGAGGCAAAAGAGGGTTCTGTCATAAAATCTTGGAGGAAAAGAAACTATTACAGAGAGAGCATCAAGGGAAGAAAAAGTAAGTGTTTGGGGAATAAAAACTGGAGAGAGAAGCGCGGTCATTTTAGTTCACTTTCCTCTATAACTCTAAAACTCCCAAACCGCTTACTCCTTAAATGTCAAGTGGTCTTTCATTTTTTTTTTTTTAGCTTAAGTTAACTGATCTGAAAAAGAAAAAAAAAAGCTAAGTCTCCAACTTAAACCTGGAACAAACTGACAACTAACCTAAAAAACTGCACACTAGATATTAATTTTACTTAATATTAATGAATCAATCAGTCTCAGCAGAGTCATCAGCCGCCACCACTAGTGACCAGACTGGGCATATACCTTGCTACCGCTGAGGACAAAATCCCCTCAATCACAATCTCCCCAAAGACTCTGACTTCTGAAGACTTTCGGCTGAAATTATTGTCACATATAATTTGTCTTAATAAAAGTTTACCTCATTCTTCATCTCATTAAAGATGTCAAAATTACACACATTCTTTACTAAAGTACTTGCATAAAGAAATAAATTCCTGTAAAAGAAGGATTGACTCTTTACTAAGTTAAAGTGAGAAAGTAGAGACTCCAAATGTTTTATGTGAAAGTAAAATTTGCTCTTTGATGGACATTTGTGCTGGTTGTTCTTATGCAAACGCAAGTGGTCCTCATGTCATAAGTCCATTTTATGTCTGTCCCATCAGAGCTGTAGGCTAACCAAACTGACATTAGGCAAAATATGCAAGTACCTGGTTGACAGAATCACTTTCATACTAACTGGCAATTTAGTTAGTATCAATTCCCCTATAGTGCATGTTTTGGACTGTAGGAGGTTATTGGAGTGCTTGGAGAGATGTTTTGTACACACAGGGAGAACCTGCAAACTAGACACAGAAAAGCTCTTCTTAGATTTGAACCCAGAACCTTTCTGCTGTGAGTCTACACATAATTTCAACCATCTCATATGAATATGTTAATGTAATGTAACATGTAAAGAATGTTAAAGAATGCATAAATGACCAACTGCTTAAGCTGAATTAATACATTTTTTTTTATTTATAAGTATATGAATTGTATGTCCTTAAAAAAATATTTTTTTAGTTATTATATTATATTATATTACTATTTGAAAGTAGTTGTTAATAAATCCATCTCTCCCTACATCAGTAATCACACTCAAGCGCCCTACAGCGGGGGGGAATTGAAGTGAAAATGCGGAAATTTTCATAGGACCCACTGGTAACAATTCTGGTTATTGATTGATTAGGGTGGATTTGCTCCTTTGGAGCAACATTTCCTGTGATTTGGCTAATAACAGATGGGCATGAATAAAAGTACACTGACATACATGAAACTGATGCCTGACTGCCTGTACCTGCCATTTAGGCGTCGCTGTTGAAGAATAATCAAAATATCTCAAACGATTCTGAGGATTTATAAAAAATTATTTTAACCAATAACTCTTATCATATTTTGGTCTACCTTTCGAGGTACCGTGAGGTAGACCGAGGAGGATGCCTTTATGGATCAGCTTCAGTAAGGAAGTATTTGTCACTTCCGGGAGTGAATGATGACGCGTCTGGCTGCCACTGCTCTGAGAGAGATTCTGTGATTCTTTGATGGTTTGATGGTGTTTCTAACCTTTGGACAAGAGCTCACTCTACCGACACTTGCCAGTGATTGGTGTATGTTATAATAACCAATAAATACAGTTGTAATGGTTGGACAGTTTACCTGTTTTGTGCCTGATTGCCCCGGTCCCTTTGCTTCCTCTGACCGGCTGGCTTTTGCTCCTCAAACAAATAAGTAGTTCAACAAGTTGCTCACGTGGATTTCATTCTCCTTTATCATCTTATCCCTCATATGTGTCATCCTCAACAGCACATTATCATTTGAAGCACACATCAATAATATCACTAGGTCTGCATATATCTTCTTATGCAACATCACGTCTCTCACACCTCATCAGCACAACCATCCTCGTCAACGCCCTGGTCACATCAGGCATTGATTACTGTAACTCTCTCCTCTCACGGCCTATGCTCAGACTGCTCCTTAAACTTCTATTGGTCCTTCAACCAATCACTGGCTCCCTGTCAAACACCGCATTGACTATAAGATTCTCCTCACCTTCAATTCTCTGCACAACCTCACACGTATGTACCTCTCTGCCCTTCTTCATCTCTGCCGTACTTGCTCTTCCTCCTTCTTGCTCTCAACCACACCTCCTGTCTGTTTATCATCTTTGGGGTCTCTCTCCCACAAACCATTTGGGAAATTGATTCTCTCACCACCTTCAAATTCTGCCTGAAAACACAGCTTTTTAGACTTGCTGTTTCTGTGTGATCATTGTTTTGACCTTTTGATTTTTTTTGGATTTTTATGTCCTGATATTTTTTGTTTTTATTGTTGTATCTGTAAGGTGACCTTGAGTGTCTTGAAAGGTTCCCACGAATAAAATGTATTATTATTATTTTGAGACTTCCGTATCTCTGAATAACACACAGTACAGTGGGGTACCTACGTAGTGGTACCAACCCTCACTTTGAATTTCCCATCCGGGAAATTGTTTTTTTTACATAATTTCTTCAGTTACTACAGTGTCGGTTTGCTATATAGTCATGCACCGTGGAACAAATTAAGACCTATAGGGAACCATTGAGTACTATGTATTTCATGCAGAAATGTACTTAAAAAAATGCAGATCCAGAAACCTGTGGTGGAAATTTGTTTGGGTTAGAAACTCATTAGTAGAGTTGATACCAATCACATCTGAGTTCCAGAGTATTCTTAGAAGTGAGCAGCATGTGCGCAATTATGTGCCTCTGATTTGGGAGAGCAACACAGAGACATGTGATGAAAGGGCTGAAATGTGCTTCAAATTTTCTCGACAGAGTCTAGATAATAGCTTTTTCCTTTTGAGTTTGATAGGCCTTTCACCTCTGCTCTCCATTTCAAAGATCATCGTGCCAAAGAAATACTTCACTACATTTAAAAGGCTGTGTTGAGTGTTCATTTCAACGTTTGACATTTTCAATGTATTTCCTTTTCAACTTTCTGTTTGTCTTAAGGGGTTGATTAACCCAAAATGTAATCTGATTTTTTCTGCTTTCTATATATCGGTTCCACACTTCGATGTTTACACTTCCATTGTACTGTTGACTATGGGCACATTCCAACCCCTCTCTTGGTGTTGGCAAATGCAGAAATGTCTCTGATATTTTATATAATTAATTTTTCGTCCTAGTTTTCATAGGGTTCACACTCACATTTCAATAAGGATAAGACTGAATGAGAGGCCGTGATCAAATGGCATCTGCTCTGAGAAGCATTCATTTATGTCTGGTGGTGGTGGCTGGGAAATCTGCTAATTCTGATGGAGTATGAGGCTTGTGAATCTGAAAGCCTAGGTTTTGATGAGGAAGTGGAGGATGCACTAACATTAGTGTCAAAGAAGTAGATGAACATAAAATATCATATTTAAAAGGAAACATGATATTAGAGGAAGTGCAAAAGAGTAATCAGAATTTTTCACTGAATATCAAACCCAAAGGCTTATGGACAAATTCATACCATGGACTAGACGAATTAGTGATATTTATGATCTTTTTTATGAGACAGAACTTGCCAAAATGCTGAATGCTGGAATAAATGTACTCATCAGATCACAAATCCCACTCGGTATTTGGTCTTTGGTCCGCGTTGCCCTCATATTTCAGTAGAAACACACCAGTTCATCGAGGAGCAGAATAGAAAAGAAAAGACCCATCTTTTCAAAGTGCCTTGATCCACTTGTTTGATGAGCACTAAAGTTCGGGTGACATCTACACATGTTGAAATGAACCGCACTCAGGGATAGAGGGAAGCAGAGTTTGTTCTATTCAAACTTGCCAAGTGTGAGAGCACCGTGAAACTATGGCTACGTTCACACTGCAGGTTAAATGTGGCCCAGACCTGATTTTTTGCTCATGCGTTATTTTTTCAGGGCAGTGTGAACAGAACAAACCAGATCGAATCTGTTCTTTTCCAGTTCCGATTCGACCCACTTCCATATATAGTCCTAAATCAGACAGGTCAGATTTTTTGAATTGCGACCTCAGTCTGCACCATCATATCGAACTTTGATGTCATCTTCCATCGACAATCGTCACAAAGCGGCTCTGGCTGGAGTCACTTTCCACTCGAAAACATCCCTATAAACACTATAAAAATCACCAAAAACACTTTCTGGATAAACAAAACTATAAACACTTTCACTATGAACAAAGGTGTTCAAACTTACTTTAGTAAGCTTCCGTTTTGCTTCTGTAAAGACAGAATGCTGGGTGTGACTTCTTTGTTATTGTTCTTTTGCGTATGCGGGTCAGTTAAGGGTTGTGAACTGTTCATACTGGAGTTCGATATAGGCCACATTTTAAGAGTGATATGAACCGCTACACAAAAAAAATCTGTTCTTAGAAAAAAATTCTGAATTGAGCATTTACACTGGCAGTTTGAACACTGCCGAAATGACCTTTTAAAAAACCATGACAGAAGTTAGGAAACACAATTGTGTGTTTAAAAGGGGCATAAAAGGGCATAAACTCTCCCGTAAGTTTAGCTTTGTTTATGCATGTTAAAAGCTTTTCATAATTTTTAATACCCATACTCTGTGGAAACTATTTGAATTTCATGTAGAGGGCCCATATTGAGTCTACATTAAATAACATGGCATCAGTCTCTGCCTCATCACAGGCTAAATCATAAGGTAGCAAGTTTTGGGAGCAGTACCCAGCCATGTGAAAACACTGTCAAAAATATGAGGTGTGACTGTGATTAGTGAAACAATTTGCATCTCAAAACATTTTTTTCCTACTGGGCAGGACAGAACTGGGCTGCATTTTGTGTGCATTTCAAGTTGTCAGTGTAAGCTATGTCACATTCCTGGGCGAAGCACTGTGAAAGCGACCTGCTGTGCTGTAAACGAGATGAGATGAGTCCTGTTGAGAGTTGGCTGCACAATCGGCCTCTTTTTGTGTGCCTCTGACCTTCTAACGATCCAGTCATTGGCATAGGATGAGAACCTTGTCTAAAACTGCAACTCAAGGCAGAGTCTGAGGGAGGGAGATATGAATGTTAAGACTATGCCACGCAGAGACTCATTTCAGTGCACCTAGCGAAGCTGATAACCAAATCCCACTGATGTTGCGGAGGTAGTTGCCCTTTCTTTTTAATTACCTTGGAAATTGCAAGTTAAACAGTATTACTATATCTTCCAGATTTTTTATGGCTTTTGTCATTTCAGAAAGATAAGAAAGACTGTCAAGTGCGGCTAACCTCTCTCTAAACTGTCTAATCCGGTTGGGAGAGCGAGAGTGAATTAATAAACATTGAATAGAGCTGAGTTTGCAAACAATTTAAGCTGCTGCTCAAAGCATGTCTTAACATAAAACTTCCATGTTAAAATTCCTCCTAAATTGTCATACCTTGAAACTGAGGGTGCACCACAGGAATTTGTATTTATTTATTGTGCTTCTTAGTTCAGGGGTTCATTTTTACAGAGGACTATTCATCTCAGAAGAGTTGAAAATATCCCTTCAATAAGACTGGGACCAAAATGTGGAAATAGAGTGTTATGTCATTGTAAGTAACATGCCCGAGGCAAAAAGGCACTAAAAGCTGAGGCCTGCGTTCATCTCCTTTCTGGTCCACAGTATGTTTAATGGCATGGAAACACTTAGGGTCAGGACTGGTGTTTCTTTATGTTTCGTTAGTAATGGTGGGGCATCTCTACTGATATGTGGGTGAGTAATTAATGAGGTCACAGTTCAGTGAGGTCACCTGTTACAATTTCTGTCAAATTCTTCCATCAGCATTGAGCATACAGCAAAGTAATTTTTTCTTTATCAACGATTTCCCCAAGAATATGTTTCATTGGTAATAAAGAGTTCTCTTACAAGAGCACCATGTTTAAGCAGCCTGCATAAAAAAGTTTCAATAACAAAAAATAATTTAAAAAGCATTACATATTAAAATAATTTGCCTTTGTCACAAGTCTTCAATAATAGAGGTAATTTGGATCAACTAAAACACATACATACAGATACATTTCCATCCAGGTCATTCAAGATGTCTTTAAATTCTTCTTGCGAAACCAACTCTCTGAGATTTAGATCAATTTGCAAGGCAGAGGGAGCAGCATACTTAAATAACTTTTTTCCATATTCAGTACAAACTTTAGGGACTGACAGCAGGAGAGAAAACAATTACTTCAGGCTTCTCTGGAGGATGTAGATGAGGAGATATGATGGAAGATGATCAAGAATAACCTTAAAAATAAGAATATACCAGTAAGCAAGTCCACAAGTGCACATGACTGATCATCTTGCTCAAGCATACAAGAAGGAATGTTAGGCAAGGGCTGTGAAATGTGTGATAAACCCCAGTGCCCTACGGACGGTCCAGTGCGTGTAAGCATTGACGGATAACACATCACCTTTATTTAAACAAGAAAAACATTTTTTAATCCAAATGTAGAGATGTTGCATATCTCTGAAAGTTTTACAGTTCCCAACTGAGTGTAATACAAGCTACAAATAAAGTTTTGAAATTCTTATCCCTTATAAAATCTTTTATAACCTACTGAATTTATGTATTTCATTAATTCAACTAGCCACATAAAATTATTTCATCTAAATTCAGAAGAAGCAAAAAAATCAAGATCTATATTTTAACAAAGCCTATTTCTGCAAGCAAAAGAAAGAAAAAAGGATTAAAAATGATTAATTAAATTACGGTGAAAATTAAAAATTATCATATAAAAAATCATAAGTATCAGATAAAAATTAAAAAGTCAAAATGATGAGATTAAAAGGTAGATTTTGTGAAATAAAAAGCCATAAATCTGAAATAAATATATTAATGAAATATAGTCAAAATGAAATAAAACGTTGAAATTAACTGTGAGTCAAAAAAAAACCCTGAAACTATCGGATAAACATGAAAAGTCATAATTATGAGATAATCAATCAAAATAATGAGAAAAAAGTAAGATTGGGACAAAAAGTCAAAGTCAAGTACAGACAAGGTCATTATTGTGAGAGGAAACGTGATAATTTTGAGATAAAAAGTTATTTTTTGTAAGATAAGAAAGTCAAATTGTGAAATGAAAACTCGGAATTATGAGATAGAAATACCAGATGAGTGTGACTTGGTCTATGCATTGGCCATCTGATGACCAGGTGACCCGCTCCAGCCTTCTTCTGACCCTGCAATGGATCAGGAGTTACAGAAAATGGATGAATGGCTTTTTTTTGGCAAATGCCTATGCTCTGCGGTGCTTTCTTTTCCTTTCTAGATGAGCAACACTTTCAAGATTCATTCCAAAAGGTCATCATTTGTCACTTAAATGTCAGAGTCTTATAGAAACAATCCAGCAGACTGTATTTTGTGGTTGTCTGAAGTTTCATCTCTGCAACAAGATGGGTTACACGGGGGACTTTCCTCTTCCTTGTTTTTGATGACACAGCACTGATATCAGAGGGGAAACATAGAGGCTGGGTGTAAGGCATGCAACAAAGGTTCGTTGTTGCCTTGTGATACTACATTCCTGGCGGAGGGGCAAACTCTCATACAATATACCCCACGGGTGTCTCATTTATGCTCGTTACTGGGCCGACTGTTTTACTGAGAAATTAAAGAGATTAAGAAAGGTAGACTGATAAAATCTTTTAATTATACCAATTTCACAGAAAAAGTGGGTTTTACACACCTGACTACTGTTAAGGTAGCCTTAACAGTAGTCAGGATTATTTCCTTTCAAATCGTTTGAGCTTCAAGTAGGGCAGAAAAATTATAAAAAACTTTTAAGAAAAACCCTATCGTTATCGTTTATCAATGTAATCTACTTTGTCGACCATGTTTTCTGCATTGTGTTGTCTACTTGGAGTACGTGTCTTTGAGATAGTGTCAATGGAAGGTTACGCCGAGCACCTTAACGTCAACTCTGCTCTTGAAACACTCGTCAAGTAGCCAATCAGACATGGACGAACACGCTCAAAGGTCAACTGTGGCCATCACACAATGTCCTTAATGATAAAACCCACTGCCACCATTCAGCATCCATAGATAAGTGACACTGAAGTGTTTTTCTTCCTTTTCTCCCCATAACACAAAGCATAATATGAAGCCATTCATGATTCAGTTTAAAAGCTGTGTATTTGTGTCGATTTCCTCCAAAGACCTGTTTCTGCTGCGGTAAACAACACCCTCGAATTCTGACTAAACTGTCTGATTTTCAGAAAACTGAAAGAAAATAAGTCTCAGGAGAGGAGGAAAAGTGAGGTGTGCACTTTTGATTTACTGCAAAGACTGCAGTGAAGAAAAACTTGAAAGACGCAGGTTCAACAGAATGAAAAGCAAGGCTTCCCCAGCACACACGAAATGATGTTTTTCACTTTGAAAGTTAGAACAAAACTAGAACTAGGAACACACCCATTGGGAATGAATGGACATCTGTTAAAAGTAGTATAGTTCTGCTGAAATATTACTGCGTATGTTAACATGTGAAATGATAAACAATAGACAAACGCTGCCTGTCAGTATCTCACTCACTCATAAATGTTGCTTTGCATTAAACTTTTTTCATACTTGTTTTTCATTTCAACACTCTATGTTGTGTTACAACTCAAATATATTTTCACTACTTTGAAATTAATTTTCAAAGATTTGAAGTTTGGGGTGCAGAATCCAAAAGTCGAACGTGCTGTAATGAAATCAATAATCTGCTATCTTGAGTTTCAAACAGTGTAGAATGAAATTTTTAATATCTCACAGGTATATTTATTTGTGGGATCAACCCCCAATATATTAAATGCTGAACCCAAATTTGATATAATATATACATAATGAATATAAACATTCAATCTTAAATACAAACCTTTAATGCTAAATATAAATGCTAACTGGTAATCCTAAATATCGAGTCTAAATCTTAAATGTTATATCTAAATCCTAAATGTTGAACGGAGAAGTCCCCAAACACTGTGTTGTACAAAGCGATCGCTGTGATTGAACTGTTCAAATTAAATGCAAAGTAATTTCCACAGAATTTTTTGTAAAAACGCTCCACTAGTAAGTGAAATATGAGCTGTTAGGATAAATTTGAAATATAAGAGATCAACTCCTCTAGTTGATTGATATACACCACGTCCGGAGTAAATCGAACCAATCTGTTTTTTAGAAAGCTCCCCCTAGTGAGTTAAATATGAACTTTTAGAGTACAGTATACCAAATAAAGAATAGAGCTCTTTGAGTCGAAACAAAGGCATACAATGTTTACTAAATAGAGCTATTAGTTAAGAAGTTATGTCTGCAAAACAGTATTTTGGTCACCCCCCCACCCCGGTGAATAAAATATGTACTATAAAAAAAACACAATGTACACAATGTATTATAAATCTCATGGTGTCAATTCAAACAAATCAAAATCAAACCAAGCTTTAAGAAAAAATGTGTTTTTTTTGTAAAAAGCTCCCCTCAGTGAGGTAAATACAGTATAAACTATTTGAGTAAAGCAGCCCCATACAACATAGATCTCCTCAACTTGATTCATATAAATGGTAAAAAGAAATTATAGCCTGAAAACTATTGGAGATAAAGCACCCCATACTGTCGGAACTTTGTAAAAGACCCTTCCAGAAATCAATCCAGTTCTTTCTCGTACTAAAGTCTATCAGGGTATAGCATTTTCAAATGATACATGAAATATTGATAATAATAATAATAATAGAATTAAAAAGGGCTCCCCCTTGTGGATAAATGTGAATAACTAGAGAAAAATATAACATTTAAAGACAGATCTCCTTGGTTCATCATTCTTATGAAAAAAATTTGACTAAATTGCACCCATGGTAAGGAAGTTATGTCTGAAAAACTTTGTTTTTCATAAAAAGCGCCCCCTAGTGCGCTAAATATGAATGGTTAGATTAATCACATGTACACATCACCTTGTACGCGTCAAGATGTGCACAAGGTATATCTCCTCAACTCGATTCTTATGCCGCCAATTTGGACTAAACTGGACCAACGGTTACGAAATTATGTCCTGACAATTTTGAAGATGAAAAATTGGTATCTTAAACCGAACTTTCTCAAAATCAATCCAGTTCTCCCTTGCACTAGGATCTACATTGGTATAAAATTTGAAAATGATTCATGGCGTTGGCGGCTGCAGACGCGGCGATGATGTTCCATAATAGCTCCAACTTTTCACAGATAAATTAAAGAAAACATCTTCATCAATTTGACAACACAGGACAGCTGCAAAGGCCCCAACACAACATATTAAAAACAATCTGCAAAAGAAACAACACAATGGAAGCGTTTACAAAGGACACATTGTAAACTCGGTAAACACTTCTTTTAAGTGTCCTTAAAGAGGACGCATGGAATTGGGAACTCTTCCGGGCTATGCTCTTGCTGTCGGGGACGACGGTGTAGGCCTGGTTCTTGTTATAAAGTGCCAGCTCTTAAACATCCCTGCGCGGGTCGATGAAGAGGTAAAACGGCCTTTATTGTGATAAATTAGAACTCCTCTCTCTGGTTCTGACATGTGGTTCCATTGCAGACCCTCTCTACATTTCACACTTCACTCGGACTGTGGTTTTCACTGAAGTTAATAGGTTCTTTAGGTGTAAAAGACCTTTTCAGAAAGAGAGAAAAAAAGAGAGAGAGAGAATTGAAAACATCTAAGGATTTAACATGTAGAGCAAATGTTTTTAGCGGAGCAGTGGATGTAGCAGGAAAACATGCAAACTCTGCTGTTGTTAATCCGTGACAAATTTAAACTGAGTTGATCAATCACAGATTTCTCCTTAAAGAAGATTTGAAAGGAACAGCTCAAATAACAAATTAATTTCTATTTTATCTTTTACATATTAAATTTACTCTGTTAACAAAATATTTGAAGGAATACTTTATGTTCTTATTAACATTTATTGTCTGTAACCACTCAGCCTGTCAAGGTCTTGGGGAAGCCTGAGTCTATGCCAGCTGACATTGGTTGGAGACAGACAACTATTCACACTCTCATTCATACATACAGACCATTTAAAGTCACCAATTCACCCTATACTGCAAGCGTTTGTATTGTTGGAGGGAGCCGGAGAGAAGCTATGCTAACAGCCACTGTTAACATCAACATTTTAAACAAAATGAACAACATATGAGATCAAATACAAGACACTTCCTAAAGGTTAAACCTGAAATGACCACATGGGATAATATTATGTTGTTGGCTCCCTGTTTCATAGGAGTTCCACCCATCAACTTCTTGCATATGATTTGAATCAAACAAATATTAGTCTGGCCATAGCAAATGTGAAAATGTGAAGAAAAAAAAACTTTTGAAGATTGTCATTGATTCAAACATGCTGATCTCAGGTTCACGACGTGAGTCTATGGCTCACGTGTTTTTATTAGTTCTTAGTGTGTTTATATATCTTCAATTATTAAACTGTTTCATTGTTTATCAGTTTGAAGATTTCTGTTCAATAAAACCTAAACAGCAAAGTTCAAAGTTTGAAATATGTGTTTTGCATATTTTTGAATCTGTAAAACATATTTAGTTTCAAATGATGAAAAAAATTACCTTGAGACCCTTAAATTAAATATAAAGTGCGTGTAATGATCCACATCGCTGACACTAGGTTTACATGTGATTCATTTAGTTTATTTTATATCCCGTTAATTTTCTTTGAGGAGAAATGAAGGGAATACACGCTGTCTCGTTGATGCTTTGAAGTACTTTTTCTGTCTAGTTTTTAAGTAATCTTACATTGAAGTATTTTGAATATATCAGAAATCAGGGTTTTGGATAAATACATTTTTCTGACCAGTTTATGAGAACTACATTGAACTGAATTTTATTTTTTCATTAAAACCTTTCTCCTAAATCTGAGATAAGTATCGCAGAACAAACAATATATTTTCCTGACCTGACTGAATGCAACATCCTTCTCTAAATGTGAAAAACATCAAAAATCATTAAATATCAATCATTGGCAACAAAGTACACTTACTTTGGTACACATTGAGGGATTTTTACTTGAAATGGAGTACTTTAATTGGACCTTTAACTTAACTTTAATGTTATGACTTGTAGTTTCACTCATATCTTCACATACCCTGTCCCGTTTACCATAATTGTACTTGTATGTACCATACTCTACCTTTATACTTAATATAATGAGCAGCATGTGGCTCTAGTTATCACTTATCGGGAAGAATTATTACTTATTGGGAGCAATTCAACAGCAATATTCAACATAATTGTAACTCTGTGAGCAGATTAAATGTCTGTAGTGGGTTTCTCTGGTTGGGGCTCATGGCAGAGAGGTGATAAAACGGATTCTTAATTTTCATGCATTTTACTCATCATCCGAGGAGAAAGGAAGAACCAGAAGCGTCACATTACTGATACACAGTAGTGTTCGCTGTCATTAAATAAACACTGACCCGATGCACCGACCAACTTCTTTAAAATAAGCTTTATTGTTTGCTTAAGGCACTTGGTCATATGAAGGCGCATCACCGTTAGTACCTTTTTAAAATAATCCTTTATATTTTTATTTTCTGCATGCACAGTTCCTTTGTGTCACCCGTCCTGCTTGAAAGGAGCTTTTCTTGTGCACGTCCATATCGACTCAGCCATGCAGTATAAAGATAGTGCATGTGTGACACAGAATGTTAAGATACATCACAGTATCCGTGTAGAGATGAATGATTGACAAATTCAAGTAATCCGTTCCATTTTTTAAGCTACACAGCAGATGCCTGCAACTATCAAACTATTAGTGAAATTAGGCTAAAAGCACATTTTTTCCCGCATAATTTGTAGTCACTAAATACAATTGTGAGGTACGATGATAACCAGTCTCCTGTTAGACTGCAATCAGAACACAGTTATTATTTTTCTTTCATTCATCCCCTCTAATGGATAGAGATTCTTAAAACATCATGTGATCTATGCCACCTCACAAAAAGGAAATGTTTGTGAACAAGAGCATGTGCAAACAGCAGAAAATGCATCCAAAATGGCTTATGTTGCTGTTATGAGGCGGTGTGTTAGCCTGCTTGCTGTGTAAGGCTGTAGTGAATTGTCACAGAATACCAACTTATGTGCTTTCTACGCAGGGTGAGAACAAAAGACAAAGGAATAACAGAGCTAGTTGTCTGAGATATTGGATATTACACACTATGCCCACAGAATCGCTAATGAACTACCTCCAGTTTCATGCTAATGGTTATCAGGGTAATTTCATTCCACTGGCCTTGTGTGTAATTATCGATTGTCCCAAGAAAGGTGGGGTGTACAAAGCCCAGTAAACAGCAGGTAATTAGTATTTTGGACCTTTGGCAGGATAATGTTCTGTGCTGCATTTATTTGTATGCGTGAAGGCATAGAATGTAAGTATTCTTTTCACACAGCGCGATAACAGGGATCAGACTCACAAGCTGCTACCTGCAGCTTTGCTTCATAAATTGCTAATAAGTAGGGGGAAAAATGTCCAGTTTTCATTTAAAACCATTAAGGTTAATACCATGCAAGAGATTACCATGAAGATGGAAGATGCACAAAGAGGAACTCTTCCTCTGAGCATTATTTTGCCTGCATGCCTGTAAAGGGATATTATTACGTGTTATTACAATATGCTGATATTATTCTTCTAATCATTTATCTGAAGCGCTGTGAGAAAATACAGTCCCTCTTCCAGCAGTGCGTAAATGACAAGACTTATGCATAATCTAGATAGCAGGCTTTTATATTCATGGGGTGTCACAGCTTGAGGACCCAGTGGTGGCTGGTGTTGTAAGCAATGCAGGCAGTTCGCCTCATGCTCCATTGCATTGGGGGAACACATGAGATAGGTGATTTTTTTTTTTCCCTTAGAGTCATAACTCAAATATGAATATACAGACATCATACACACAATCATGGAATCAGCTTACCCCTTACAGGCATAGTACTATCTCCAGTCATCACTTTGTATAAACATCAATTCATCCATTTAGAAAATGATAGAGAAACACGCATTTTGTGATCTTAAAGTTTAAAGTGTAATGTTGTGGTAATTATTTCATTTCATTTCAGAATAATCAAGAAATATTTTGTCAGTAAAATGTAATGAAACATGGGAAGTCAAAAAGTCCACAAATAATAATCTCCTTTCCTTTGACCAGCAGTCCAAAACAGAAGTTCACCATTTTGTTTGTCAAATGCAACCATTTAAATCTGAGAAACTGGATTTACAGAGTTGTTGGATTGAGACTAAAACGATTAATTGATTCTGAAGATAGCTGCTGATTAAATTAATCCGTTAAACGAATTGTTCCAGCTCATCTCGACGTCTATGGAAACTGTTCGATAAAGACAATGACCATATGGTTACTGCTCATGGAAGTGGAAGTAGTTCCATCATCGGTAGCAGTCATTTATCAACTGGAAACAAATTTTAAAACAATGTCTTTCATTTAGCGTGAAAGCTGATTTGTGCAGCCTGATGAAGCATCATCTCTGCAGGCATGGATACATTGAACTGTGCTGGAGGAATGCATCAGAATACATGAAGCACCACAGCTCACCGTTTAGGAATATTTGTCATGGATCACTCATTTCTAAAATGTCAACACTGTCACAGGACGCCACTTCTCTCCCTCCCCCCACCTAGGTGATGCAGGGTTACCATTTAAAAGTCCCCGCAGCTCTACATGCATCATTTAATGGCTACCGACAATAGCTTTTCTGAAAATACTGCCAGAAAAAGAACCATTATAGGAAGCTGTGAAAGGATTATTGTATGTTCACTCTATGATTGTATATTAAATAGAATAAAGCATTATTTTTATACAGAAAACTTATACTGAAGTCGGTCTTGGAGCTCAATGTGGGACAATACAGTTGGTATGGATTAAGTTCTCACATTATTTTCTCACTTTTATTTTAAAAGTCAAATCTCAAACTCACAATGACAAGCCAATAGTTGGTCTATTTATTTTGTAATTAGACCCTCTCTAATGATCATTTTGATAATCAGGGATTTTATGAATGCTCGGCTCAGGTCAATGTATTTGAAAACAACTTAGATCCATATCCAAACTCTAGTATCTCCTTTTAGATTTGGAAAAAAAAATTAATGCATCCCAACATGTCAGGGATAAGGAATCGGAAAGCAAGTGTTTATTTTCAGCACGGCGTCTGAGTGTGAGTTTACAGACTGAGTCAAGAGGAGGTATTAATGTATTTATTTGAATAGTCTTTCCGTTGGGAGGCTTCATAACAAGCACCACCTGCATTGGCATATGCTGTCTCTGTCTGCCTGTTCAAATGAAGCGCAATAATCTCGGAGTAAATCTGAAAGACACATTTCACTGCACCGTGGGAGTCTATGAAAAATTAGGTCAACTAAAAACTGCGAGACATTCCCAGTTTTCTGGGGCATCAGCAGACTAATCGTTGCACATTTTCTTTCTGGACTTCACTCGATGAATGGCCATTAATAGCACTCCTCTGAGCAGAATCGCCTTCATAAACTACTAAATCTGATGTCTGCATGAGTTTGCTGTGAAGTAGGCCGAAATCATTCTGATGTAAATGCTCCCGAGCAGAACTGTTAAATCTTTCAGGGATATTTGCAAAATCCTCTGAGTGGGAGCACAAATCCCTTCCTGTCTGTGCACCTGATGCATTATTTAACCACCCTTTAATGACACTAAATGGTCAGAAAATTTAATAAACCTCAACTAGGGGCCAATTAATTTAAACAATCATCTCTGCACATGTAAGGAGGCAGGAAGTGTAAATATAACCGTTCCATAACACGGGCTGGCCGCTATGTTCCCTGATTGATAGGTAGCCTCTGGACGCCGCTGTCTTTCCCTGACATCAGATGACCCGATTGATCACAGCCACCGCCGTTCTCCCTGAGACCTGCCGATATCCAACACCAATACAAAGACATCAGGAGTGTATCTACATAAAAGTTAAGACTCTCTGAAAAGTGGATTCCGGAATCATCCATTCCTCATTTTAGCACTTTGAGATTTGATCCAAATGTTAATTGCATTATAAATTAAAAGTATTATTATTATTATTATTATTATTATTATTATTATTATTATGTCTAAAACTTATAATGCTCCATCTCCCTCTTGAATTTGCGCCTCATTTTGAGAAGATCAAAGCCATCAGCGGCTTGATGCTTCTTCTGCTGAAGTTTGAAGGGAGCAAGATAAGCTGAAAGACATTGATAAGGAGCTATACATAGAATGCAACGAAAAAAAAAGGTTTTCAGCTCAAGAAGGTATAAGATAATTACTCCAATAATTTTATCTCCGCCTTTAAGCACTGGGGCGTCATCCACCGACAGAACTGCGAGTCTAATACAATATAAAAGGAAAGCAACAATATATACATTTGCCCCCTGACCAACTTTCTTTTCATAGTATAAGAGGTGAAAAACACACTTCATTAAAAAGACAAATGAGAGGAATGGTGAAATATAAACAAGAAACAGTGGCATGGCTCCCAACAACACAACCCTTTCTACATTTAATTCTGCCGCACAGCTCTCGCTATACCATCGCAGATTACGGAAAACAAATTGCCACCTAATTACATACTAAAAGTTTCATACAATTACCGCTATGCTCTCTTTTCTACACTAACAGCTGCATAATCACATGCAAATTAGTTTTGGGGTCTGTTATCACCTATGAATGGCATGTTCAAGTCACCCAGGGACAATTTTAGCCTCAAATCACTTATTCTGCCATTAGGAATAACAAAGACGTGTACCCAGAATGATAAAGAGTCTGGTTTTTAATGTACTTAACACCTCTTAAGGATGAAATAATGTCTGGTGGGTGATTTTGCCACTGCTAACATCATGTTCTCTAAATAATGGAAATGTAATAGTAGCAGTGATTTGGTAACTTGCTTCATTTATTTCCCTGGGTATCTCACAGGGTAGAATAGAGTCGAGGTAGGGAATCATTTTTATCATCGTTTTTTTTTCTTTGTTAAGGGACACAGAGAGCTGGCTTGGCAAATTGAGGGAAGACAGAAGTCTTCTCCAATACGCTCCTCCTGGCAATCACTTATCAGCAGGCAAATCAGCTTAGTCATTGACCTTATGCCCTCTGGCACTCATTAGTGCGGCGTGTGACAGTGATGGAAGGGTGGTCTCGACCAGTAGTATGCTTTTCACACAGGGAATACATAGGTCAAAACTAGTGGGGGGCCAGATTAGTGTGTACCAAAACCTCTTTGGTGTGCTTTCCCCCGGAGCAAGTTTTAACGGCATCTGCCCCCCTGCCAGAGCCCTTCTTCCACCTTTCTTTTTTACCAGTTATTCCCTCCTTGTTACACTGGATATCGGAGAATAAAGTAGAACTGGAGAGTGGCTGAGCTGAGTGATGCCATGTAGCTCAGGCAAGCACTCAAGGCATTATGGGAACGTGCTGAGTGCACTGAAATGCGAATGGATAAGCCGCAGCTTTCCGGCTCTTTCTATAGCATCACAGGCAAGGTTCACTGTGGCATCTTTGGAAAACAACTAGGGTCACAGTGACAGGGAGTGAAGGCCAGCAAATAGCAGTGTACCTCGGAAGTATACAAAGTGGATGAAACAGAGGCTCGAAATATAATGAAACCCAATACAGTAACGCATTTGCGGAGCCTATAACGTCACATATTTCAGTAAAAGTAATTGTCTGAATTTATATGCTGTTCGTGGGGCTGCAGAACCGACCATAGGGTTCAAATATTGCTTGAAAATGTGGATTCAAATATTCATTTTGGTCATTCAGTAGGATTTTCACAATAAAACCCATATAGTGATAGATATATGACATACATAAATATATCATATATATATTGGTATGACATGAATACGTATTCCTTTATATGTCATGTCTTCTGGTTGCCCCAGAGCTAGCCGGTCAGAGACTTCACAGAGTGCATGTGTGGCAATATTTTGTTTGAAAGGAAATGGTCCAGCAGATTAAATCTGTCAGTTTACAAAAGTTAAAAGACATAATGTGCCGATTGTAGTCGCCTGAAAATCATTTTCAGACGTCATCAACTAGTGGTAAAAAGTACCGTAATAAGTTAAAAGTCATATATGGTTGCACGGATGGGAAACTGTTAATTGCAAATCAAACTTGCCTAACTTAATTGTGAAAGATATTTGGCCTTAGAAGGTCATTCACTCTGCTGAATTCTGAGAGCTTAGCAATGGACTGGCCCACAAATAACCAACGGCAAGCAGGAAAAAGGTTCTCTGAAGTTATAATACATCATATGTACAGAGCAAACACGATTGGAGATGTTTAAGTGTCTAATATCCAGAAGAAAAAAGTAATACAATTGATACAAGGCCTTGTTAAATGAAAAATATTTGATGTGCTATTGTCGAATAGATTCACAATTTACTCGTTGCGAGTCATTTACTGGTGAGCTATCGGTTTAAACCGACTTACAGTATTTCAACAATATCCAAGGAAGAAAAAAAACAGCATTTCTTTTTATAGCAATAGGAGATCATCACAGGTTGTTTCTGCTCCGATAAACACAGATACTGTTTAGATTGTTTCAAACTCTCAATATGACCAGTTAAATTTAAGTATATTTTATATGATAATATATAATATTAAGAGCTTTGCAGTTTTTGGATTAAAAGCAAAAGATTAAACAAGAATACGAATATATGATGCATGTCAAAATAGGAATAATATTCAAATAAGTATCACAATAAGCCCAAATGTATTACAATATCAAGCAATACCAAAATTCCCTACAACACCCAACTCTTTGAATTTGTAGGTTTTACTTTCCTTCCTCCATATCATACATCATCTTTTTTCTATTTATCTTATATCTTTTATCATTCATCATTATTATTATCATGATTATTATTATTGATTGTAGCAGACGTTGTAAATTATAAATTCACTATATACAGTTCTGAGAAAACAACCTTTCAAAGTAACATATGTTGCGTTGAGCTATTCACATTCGTTCAGTTTGTATTTTTTACTCATCAGTGAATTTATTTTTAATTCCACATACCCCCTAGCACTTTCACACGGTTTCACCTGAGGACTGGATTTTAGCGCCGGTATTGCTGTCGGAGACACATTTGTAGGAGCCTTCCTATAGCTTTAGGTGTTTATTGGTTGCACTTCTCTAAATAGCACAAAGTAAATCTAAGTAAAGCATTGAGTGATTGATATAATTACAGTGTGACAGAAAATGTGTAATGAAATATCAAAAAAAGGAAAGGCTTGATGGTGTGGGATGTGTGGCTAATTTTATTCCTAAGTATGGGCGGGTGTGAACACTATAAGGAATAATGTTCACCCACATACTGTATTGTCCAGATTAAGCTGGTTGGACCAGTCTCCCATGGTATTTAATCAGCTTCCCTACATATTAACCCCGGTATGGGGGAGTGCAAACACACTGTATTGTCTTTTCTCTAATTTTATGCTATCTCTTATTAAACCAGCATGACAAGACAAGAGGTGACTGTGGTGGTGATGTGCGCGCAGAGGGTGCACTCTTGCAAAGCTTTAAAGAATAGCTCGAGCGTAGAAAATCCACAAGAAGAAGGTAAATAAAGGAATATTTCAACCCCTAATAGGGAATTTAATTGGCTATTCAGAACTATAATTACACGGCCTTAGAGTAACAATTACTTCAAATATATGACCTTCACTGCTGTTGAAAGTAACCGAATTGGCATTGCAACTCTATAACCGTGATGTCCTCAGAAATAAATTATTCATTTATGAAATTATTCTCCACTGGAAACGATAAAGGATGGAGTGTGACATGACGGAAAAGGTTTTTTTTCCTTTCAGTCTGCACCATTCACTTTGCTCTCGCTCACACCAACAGCTGGATCATGGTAGTGTCTAAGAAGGTTCTGCATTTTCTTTTGTATCACACTGTGACTTATATTGTATTGAATTGTATTTTACAGGTTCAAAAGAGTTAAGAGTGACAGCATAGTACCCTCAGAGTAAGAAGGTTCAGGGTTCGGATCCACCTCTGATCAACTCGGGGGCCTTTGTGTGGAGTTTATATGTTCTCTCCATGTTGTGTAGGTTCCTCGCGGGTTCTCCAGCTTCCTCCTACAAAATTATGCAATAAGGGTGAGTTTGTGACTATAGACCATGAATCGGTCGGTTGTCTCTATGTTTTGACTCTGTGGTGAACAGGCGGCCTGTCCAGGGTATACCTTGCATGTCGTCCAGGGACAGCTGAGAAAAAGGTTCCACCATAGATGCTTACACAGGAAAAGGAAGTATTAAAGAGAGATAGATATGCTTTTCTAATGAAATTTAAGTAAAAGTTTAACCAACTTCTGTGAAATGAACATGACCAACCAAATTACTTGGAATAGTTTCTATAAGACATGCAGCCACACAATTATATCTCAAAATAATAATAACAATGATTATAAGAAGAAAAATAACAATCATAATTAATTAGGGTCATTGCAAAGGTTGCATCTGAATCTGCATTGCCGAAAGAAATGGAACAATAACGCATCAATCTGTCCATTTTGTGTAACCGCTTATCTTGATCCCGGTCATTGGGGGATCGGAATCTATCCCATACACTAGGCGAGAGGCATCCTGGACAAGTCGCCTGTTCATCACAGGAGCTGACACATAGAGAGACAACCATTCACACCTGCGGACAATTTAGACCCACAAAATCAACCAATCTATCAAAACAACCCACATGGAGAACATGCAACCTCTACACAGAGGGACCACGGGGGCAGAACCGTGAACTACAATATTAAAACATGACACAATGACATAGCACTAAAACGACCACATTCAATCAAATATATAAAAGATAATATAATGAACACCGAAACCAGTGAAAGTTTATGGTTTTGACACCGGTTTTGACCAGTGTGAAAACCATGAAATATATAGACTATCAGCTGCCATTAAATAATATGACTTAGTCTTCAGGGTTAGATACAAATTTTGTCACAAAAATGTTTTTCCACAGTTCAAGAATGAACATGAACACGAATTTTACAACCTGGAGAAAAATTAGGTGTGCATATATTCCTCAATGTATTTTGCCAAATACTGCCAAATCCTGTTCTGATCGGGTTCATACATATCTGTTTCTTTTCTGCCATCTGTAATGAGTTTGATAACAGATGCGAATCTGGGAATGAAATTTGCATTCCCAGAACAAATTTCCCAGAATGAATTTGCTTAATTAAGCTGTGAATTAAAGTTTCTCTAATAGCAGCTGGAATCATGTTTTTCTTTTTTCTTTCCACAAGTCTTTAATTCTTTTGTTTGCCCACAGCTGATCTAATGTCGGGTGCAGGCACGTCAGATGTTCTGGCAGAAGTCACTCAACAGATCGAAGTGCAAGGCTTTTCTCCGATTTTGATAGCGAGCCAGTGAAAATGGAACTCGGGACTGGCAGACTCAGCTCTTTCTGTCAGTATTGGTTTAATGCAGTTGTGCCACTAAACCTGTCAGAACCTGTAGCAGCAAGGCAGATGTACAGCTCCCAGCACTAAAATGCCATTACCGTCGCTACAGTCAACACCAATATAGATAGAAATGTCATAAACTTGATTTGTTAAAAGAATCCAATTAACATTAACCTATTTTTCATGGTTGACAATTCTACGTTAGTGTTTTTTTCTTGTGGCCTAGTAACAGAAAATGTTGAGATGATTAAATGAATATAATATTTTTGTTAAACTTGAAGGTATTCAGATTGATAATGTGATGACCATGTCAGTTTGAATTGTTGTTACACATAAAGACTGTTGGATTGTTTGGAGCCTGATGTATCTTTGTTCCACAGACGAGAAGATGTGAACACTCTCATACTTTCATCTCATCCTGCCTGACCTCATATGCTCGTTTTCAGCTGAAAGCTAAAATTAAATGATATGCTTTTAGTGTATAGATGCATCCCAATGTGTAAAACATCGACATTCTGGGATAAAATTATAATACAGACAGAAGCTCCAGCAAAATAGGCAGCCATACCCAAGAGCATTTCTTTCCCCAAAAACCATTTTTCTTTTGTATTTATTATGTCTCTGATACAGAGGACATCAGAGGGAAAGACTAAGAAGATTTACTTTGCCCAATACAATGTTGGCTATAAGCCTTAGAGCAAGGGTCAGGCTCCAGGGAGTGTTCTCTGACCAACGCTGTAAGCAAATCAGAGAAATCCAACAAACCCAAAACCCAAATTATAAGCAGCAATAATAATAATAATAATAACAATAACAATAATAATAATAATAATAATAATAATAATAATAATAATAATAATAATAATGATAGTAATTTAAAAAATCTTAAATTTATATAGCGTATTTCAAGAGACCCAGGGAAGCTTTATATAGTTGGGCACAAAAGATAAATAATACCAATAATATAGACAAGAGCTGTAAAATAATGGCAGTAGAACGGAGACTTGACAGTTAGCTGAAGTTAAAGGTCGTGGTGAACAGATGGTGTTTGAGATGTTTTTTGATAATGTCTAGAGCTAAAGCATTTTGGATTGCAGGGGGGAGAGAGTTCCAGTGGGTGGGGGCTGCAACACTAAAGGCTCTATCTCCAAAAGTTTGCAGTTTGGTGTGTGGGGTAGAGAACAGAACAATGTCAGAGGACCTCAGCTTCTGGGATGGAGTATAGGGATTAAGGAGGTCTGTTAGGTACTGACGGGCAAGGGCATGGAAGGGTTTTTTGATGAGGAGGAGGACTTTTTACTCAATGCAAGATTTGGTTGGGAGCCACCGATGGTGCATTAGGGATGGGGTGATGTGAATTCTACACATACTGGAGTCTGTCTAGGAACACTAGACAAGACTCCACTGCAGTAGTCCATACGGGAGGTTATGAGGGCTTAAATGAGTGTTTCTGCCAAGGAGTCAGAGAATGACGTACAGTCATGACGGAGTCTGGAGAGGTTTTTGAGATGGTAGAAATAAGATTTTGTGATGGACTTGATGTGAGACTGGAATTATAAGTCCACAGTAACACCCAGGTTGCGGACCTCAAGGGATGAACAGATGGTGCAGTTGTCCACACTCAGAAGGAAATCTCCGACCTTCCGGAGCAGCGCCAACTACAAGCTCTGATTTGTTGCTGTAAAGTTTCCGGAGGTTTGAGGTCATCTCGGCATAGATGTCTTGCAGGCAGAAAAAAATAAAATAAAGGTACTAGCCTTGATTAAAGAGTTTCATAAATACTTACTAAATTATTATAAACACGTTATAACACAAAAATCCAGAAATTAAAAATAAATTAAATAAATAAATCTATGTTCACTATTTGACTAGATTGATTTACTGGAGCTTTATTTTATTGAACCACAGATTTGCTTTTCTGTGTCATTATTAATCTGCAAGTAAGACTTTTTTTCAGTATCCCTAAGCTATAGTGGAGCATCCTGTAACACATTTATAATGAAGATTTATTGAGCCAACATTAGATTTTGTAACATTATTCAATTAAAAGACTAGAATTACATGAAAAAATGTTTTGGTCTAGTTTCATGCCTTTTTAAAAACATAATAAATAATTGGAAATACAGATAACAAAACAAACTCATACAAAATATTCTAACTACTGATTGAGAATCACATACTTCAATTGCTGTACTTAATTCCCAAATGTTAATTGCTCTCATTTCGCCAAATTATATGAAACATTTATAAAATCACAGCAACCCAAACTTATCAGTTTCTTACTGAGTACAATTGAAGGGATTCCTGGTATTTTATTGCACATTTTAGTCGTATTTAGCCTCAATGTCAGAGTGTTAAATTCTTCATTTGAAACATGTCGCAACCAGTGAGACTCATTACTTTGCTTGATTCAAAGGCAGTTTGTTCACTAATCTCTTGTGCAGAGTCAAGAGCGTATTTGATTACCTGCTTTGCAAAGACTGTTTACCGTTGCCTTGGGAAACTGTGTGTCTCACTTTGAGCTGCGTACCAATGCAATGCATGTGAGAAGTGCATTTTCATACAACCAAGTCACATTAGCCCTGCCTGTTCAATGTCAATGTCAATGCCTGACGGCATTGACATTGAACATTAAATAGTCTTTCCACAGAATCAACTTCTTTCAGACTACCACTAGAAAATCATTCTACTCTAGAAATATATATGATGAAGCTGTAGCAAAATTTGAAGAAGCTCTTCCATCAGCACTTAGTTCAGATACACGTCCCGATAAAACATAAGAATCTTGTATTAGCGTTAGTCATGCACAAATTGATTACTTTGTCGACAATGCTGCAGGCTCACTAAGAGTCACTCTCGACTCTATCGCCCCACTAAAAAAGAAAAGTGTAAGACATAGGAGAGTAGCTCCATGGTTTAACAACTCCAACTCCAACTCCACAACTCCAACTCTATAGCTCAAATTAATAAGACAAAAACAAGACAGAAAATGATGTGACAATAAGCTTGTAGAGTTCCGCTTAGCCTGTCAAGAAAGCATTAAAACATACGGGAGGGCCACCTGCAGCGCCAGATTGGCCTATTACTCTGCACTTATAGAAGAAAATAAACACAACCCCAGGTTTCTGTTCAGGACTGTAGCCAGCCCCACTGAGAGTCGGGGTTCTATTAAGCCTTGTATTCCTATAACCCTTAGTAGCAATGACTTTGTAAGCTTTTTTAAGACAAGATTTAAACCTCCTGATTCACAACCTCAAATGATTCCAGTTTACATCTTAGGACACATCAGAAAGACCTAATGCATTTATAGACTGCTTCAGTACTATGGATCTTAAACAATTATCTTCTGTCATTTCCTCGCCCAAGACGAAATCTGTCACCTAGACCCCATCCCAACTAGGATGCTTAAAGAAAGTTTACCCTTAGTCAGCAACTTTCAATACGAAATCATGAATCTGTCTTTAAATTCAATTTATTTACAACAATCCTTTAAAGTAGCAATAACAAAACAATAGTAATAGCAATTATGACACAGAAACTAACAAACGTGTTTCCAGGTAATCTCTTTACACCTGGATGTTTTATTTAATCTAATATTACCATGAAACTAAATAGAAACAGGTAGCTTTGCATTTTGCAGCACTGATTCATGTTATTCTTATTTGGAATGTAATGCTTTGATAGTATTCTATAATACTGTGAAAACATCAACCTACATAAACTCATTATTATCATGATATCACAATATTAATACCCCCATATTACCATATTTGAATCCAAAAATTGCACTGACATAATTTAAATTCCAGTGAAATATTACCTATATATATCCAATGTTATGGGGTATATATGGGCACAAATAGAATTGACTCAAAATTAGAACTAAACTGAAACAACAGCAACATAATGACCTGGGCTCGAATTCTGACAAATTTCCTAAGAGAAAACCCAAGCTAAAAGATCTGTACTCCACTGTAACAGATTTCATAGCATCTGCCAAGGATTAGAAAAACCCTGACACATAAGTCCGTCCTCTCCACACCAATATGGTTAGAAAGGGTTCTATCTAAACAAGCTTCAAATCTGTGACACAAGGTAGTAATCTTTTTTTCACCATAGTTGTGCTTTTAGCCTAACATGAATTGAACCAAATAATTATGTTGTTTCTCTTTAGAAGCAGAGTTAATCTGCACATAGCATATCACTATTTAGACATTGGCACCTGTATTCGTCTTGGGACAGGTAAGCGGTTTTGTATATCCTGTGATCCATCAATATCTCTTTTTCACAGCACATTAGGAAACACACTGATGAATGCAGATGCATTTGCATCCCGATAATTGCAATGTGCTCTTCACAGTCTGGTAACAGTAGGTATAATGTCATAAAAGTTCGCATAGAGAAAAAATAAACAGACCCTTGGTTCATTTACATATGAGGAACGACAGCGAAACTTCACCGATCATTTCTATGAAACGCTCATGGATTAGTTTGGTTCAAACATTAAAATTCTGTGTTCTACTTATGCAAAAATTCAAACACACAGTCCATGTTCATACAGTGAAATTGCTTAGAGTGAAGAAACAGTCTGTCTGATGTGTCCCGATCTCCATCAGAATTGCCTAAAATGTTTTTCAGAAACTCAAAGTTTCTATTTTGTTTCAACCAAATCTTGTGGTTTTGCTCCTCCTATGTCCTGTGATATTTGCTTGCAGAGTAAATCATTCAAGGGAACACACAAAATAAAATTAGACCAAAAGCTTTTATCTACTTGAGAACTCTAAAAGCGAAGAACACCAAGCGGGGGGCACCAAGTCAGCTTGCATGGTCATACGGTGTAAATTAAAGTTTGAACCAAGGGCACATAGCGCGCAACCAAGATGGTATAGGACTGCTCTTCCTCTCCGAGAGGAAGGCGAGATAGAGCCAGAGACACAGCGCTAGAGAGAGGCAGAGAGAGCGCTCCCGAGAGATTGACAGACAGCGCGCATGAGGGAAAGACTGAGAGAGAGACAGTCGTAAGTGAGGGGCATCTGTAATTTAATTCATTTTCTGTAACAGCTCATACTGTACATTCAGTTCAGCGTATTTCCCAGTGACAGTGTTATTGTCATGTTTGATGTCTGTTCACATTTTTTTCTGCCCTCTGAATTTGTGTCTGATGAATGACAGCTGTGAACTAACATATTAGTGGCCACAGAAGTTGGAATTTATGGTCAAATATCAATTTATATTTTGGAGAATTTGCCTAATATTAAATATTTTATTTTATTGTATTTTTTATTTTAGCTTCATTAATCAGTGAACGGTCATAAAAAATAAATATATCAACAATAAAATTATTATTGATAATATTATTATTTTATTTTATAATTGTTGTTACCAATAATGGTAATACACTAAATTAATTATTGTAAGGATTGTACACCTTTTTTTAATCATATCTTAAAAACAATATTGTCATTAATAATATATCATTATTAAATGTGAACAAAACAATTATATATATGAATATATTTGGATTATATATTAATACATTTTTTTATCTTTAACTTTTTTTATAGGGTAAAGTAACTAGTTATGATTCTCTTGTTAAATTGTTGTTTGTGACCATAATAGTTTAATTTGAAGTTGAAGTAACCTAAATTGAACTCAGTTACTTATGTTGAATAACAGGCTGCTATGATTTTATCATTCTTCATTATGATATTTTATTTCAGATAAAATATTTGTTTTAACTCAACAGATTTTTTTTTTTGTGACTCAGAAGTATTTATTTCAGATTTATTTTTTATATTTATTCATTTGTTTATGTTGGGCATATCACACTGTTTTGTGTACTACACATTTGCATGCACATGCACGCATATACGTACGTATAGCCATGGGGTTTATGGGGAAGAAGCACAACAACTCTTAAGTATCATCGCTGATAGAGCTTATTAATGTGACAGCAAGAAAAATGAATCCCGTAAAATGGGCAGACATTTTAAGAACAGTCTTGCAAACACAATAGAGCTGCTAAAGACTCATCAAGTTCATCATGTCTGGGAGGATTCACGTGTTGGATTTCAACAACAAACCGACTGAAGGTAACCCCGGTACAACATAATTATAGCCTAGTCTTTCAAATCTCTACTGATTATGTCAGGCTGGCATGAGTTGATTAACTTAATTATAATTTTTAATCATAGTTGCTTGAGTAGCAAAAACAACTTATTCAATTGCAAACAGCTATTTTTCTTTTTTTCTTTTTTAGTTTTGTAAATTATTTACAAGGCTGAAAAAGCCCCCAAAAGCGATGTTTGCATTTCAAGGGTCACAGAAATAAAGATTAGATAAACAATAGACGATTAACTTGATCCAACACACAGTTTCATTTGCAAGTTAATCTTAATTATATTTTTTTATAGTCTACAGCAGCCAACTTATTAGCTAGATATTTGCTCGTCCCCAAATTAATTAATGGATATATAATGAGGTGTGTTTTTCCACTGCTCTAATTCTAAGAGGAATATGGAAAACATTTTGTTGTGTGGGAGGGTTAAGAGACTGGACCGCTGTTAACGACGAATCAAGATTGAGTCAAGAGTGATTCAAGAATGAATGTGGATATAAACATACCCCCTACAAAATCTGAAAAAAGTGTATACAAATGTGGCACAAGTACCTGAGCCAATTAAACTGCAATTGAATTCGAAGGTAGCTACTACATTAACTCTGATCCTTCAAAAAAGTCCAAATGAATCAGCTTTCAAAACACAATGAGTGAAATATATACATGCTGAATAACAGGGGTCATCAGGGTAAGGTTGATAATTTATCACCTCAGAAGATGAGTGTTGTTACTGAATGAGTGTAAGTGCATTAGATATTTTGTATATATCTATTTGAGTATATATTAATAATGCTTTGTGCTGGCAATTGAGAGTAGAATTTGCAGTGATCAGATTGCAGGTATTTTAGACAATAAAATCATGTCTCCAGTGATGAAGGTGTGACTAAACACTACATGTCACAGACAGAGTGAGGGTGTTTTGATTAGGAGTGTAACGAAAGCCGTTTCAGAGACAGATTTGTCTCCCTCATTGTTTTAAAGCATAGAGTTGGACAGATGGGGAGGACTGAACAGTGCGCAGGTTAACATATGCTTAGACAGGATGCTAATTCCCATATCTGTGCAGATGCATCCTGTTTGCATAATATTATAAGGGGAGTTATGAACCACATACTGCACAGTATTAAATATACATTGCACCAATTCCACATGACTGGGTTTCCAAACTATTATCTTGAAACAGTGGTTCATTCGGTAAATAAATAAAGCATGGTTGTGGAGCATATAGTCTCGACAATCATAAAACTTCAGCAACTGTTCATCAAGACACAAGAACAGACAGAGTGATTGAAACTTTTAACATGTTACGGCTGTTATAACCATACTCCTGGAAACAGCTGATCTTCAGGGAATCTCGTGTGCTGGAGTGTTTATATTTAACCATGAGAGGAATGATAAACTAAAACAAACACGCAGTCAGGGAACCATGATGAATGAAATGATGCATGGAATGTTTTCAGAGCATAGATCAGGTGACTCAGATGGCCGTCTCAACTCTTAAGCAAACCGAAGCATTGTTGCTGCATGCAAAAGAAAATCCAGGTAATAGTCTTGGTATTGTGACATAAAGTGACTTTATTTTCATTCATAGGGTGAAAATAAAGTTCACTAATAGCTGTTTATTTCATGATGGAGCTCCCAAGATTTCTTCCACGTTGAATATCTAATCCTTCCACCCAGTTTCATGGTGAACTATTGATTAGTTAATTTGTAATTAACACATTTCTATAAGAAACAAAAAAGAAACATGTCTCTGCCTTTTGTTTACTCAGAATTGTAGACTGAGTGTCACTCCAAAGTGAATGTCTCCGGTGATGGAGGTGTAACAAAACACAACATGTCACAGACAGAGGGAGGGTGTTTTGATTAGGAGTGTAACAAAAACTGTTCCAGAGACAGATTTGTCCTGCTCACTGTTTTAAAGTGTAGCGTTGGACAGATAGGGAGGACTGAGCAGTGCGTAGGTTGACATATGCTAAGGGAGGATGCTAATTCCCATATCTTTGTAGATGCATCCTGTTTGCTGAGGGTTAAATATCTTAACCCTCAGTGGGGCGGCTGTAGCTGAATGGGTAGAGTGGTTGTCCCTCAATCGTTAGCTCATAGGGCTCTGCGTTGCCCCCCATCCCCACCTACTGCTGTATCAGGGAACCGTTCAGCCCATGCTCCTCTTCTGACCTACCTACTTTTTAATATTACCATTTACTAACTAGTCCACTAACTAGTCCACTCACATGCTTAACCGAACCTAACAGAACTAAATAGTGAGGCTAAAGCATGCATTAACGCCTCAATAGCTCAGCACGTCACACCTGCTCAATCACCACCTCACCTTGATACCCTCTGGGTACCGGCTGCAAAACACCAACGTGCAGAAGGGCTCGCTTTGGGAAAAGCCTCATCCCCATGGTCATTACAGCCTAGAACAGCTGTCTATAATTTGATGACATATATGTTTTGTTGTACTTTTTTCATTGTATACTTGTGTGTAGCATGAGTGATCTGACATCTACAATGTTGTGGAAAAGAGTTTCTCCTTGTGGACAATACAGTCTAAAAGCCTAAAGTCTAAAAGCTAGACAACTAGACCGAGAACACAATTGCTCCCTGGGCGCTTCACATGGGCTGCCAACTCCTCAGGGATGGGTCAAAGGCAGAAAAAAGAAAAGACTAATTTAATTAATGAATTAATAACATTATTATAAGCTGCTAACCTCCGCCAAGAAAACTCAATTTACAATTATGCCATTGAACTTAAAAGTAACATTTCCATAATGGGTTGCACCTCACAATATGGCTCCTATACCATGAGGACCTAGCCCTAGAATTCACAAAATATATTTCACTAGCCATTTATTCATATCTCATCTTTTCACCAAGTTTCATGGTAAACTGTTGAGTTGTTAATGTGAAATTAACAAAAATCTTTTGAAATGTTCAAAAAAATATGAGAAAGAATCCGCCTCTTTGTTCATATTTACTCAAAAAATTTAATTTTTGAACTTTGCCTTGTTACATGTCCAACGCATGTCCACTAAAATCCATGAGGTAGTTTATGTGTAATAGATGGAAATTTTGAATCAGCTGCTATTTTGTCCATATATGGTGTTTTGTTTGGTTCAACACTTGAATTAGGATTGTATTCTTTCTTTTGGAGAGTTCATGGTCCGTTTTCTCAACAGAAGCCTAACCAGGACAGAGACAACACATTATCTATGGCTAGATGTACATATTACTACTACTTAGCATACAGTGCATTAGTTTTGTTAAACCGAAATGTGACGACATCGACATGTATCATCCCCATCAGATAAAGTTATAAAATAAAATTAATTGAAAATAAAAGGCCCTAAAGATCACCGCCCAAATGGAACTACGTCTACCTCCTTATCAAGCTTCCGGAAAACAAATTCAATGGTTCAATGCTAACATCCTGCTAAAAGGCAGATAGACAATACAAGACCTTGTTTTTGGAGATAATAAAACAATATCAATGATAAAATCTCATGTCATATGTGATGCAGAAACAGAGGAAGAAGGGAATTGTAGTCTCCTAATTGTTGTCTTCAAATTGCCCTTGCATTGCATCTTATTTCTTTTAAAATATTCAGTGAAATTGTACATTTGTCGATGTGCCGCTAGAGCAGGCTGTCACATTGAGGAATGGTTCGTCATAGTCATGCCCATGGGCAGTGTGAATTAAGTTGCACAGCTGGAGTTATGTTAAACGTAAGGTGAAGTGACAGAAATGCTAATCGAGTATCAAAACTGACACTACCTTCCCATTGATGCACATCAGACATTCAATGATTTATAAGCTGAAGTGAAAGCATGTGTCACTGTGTTGAGTGCTCATGGGTAAACACAGCTCAAGCCAAGGTGCACCACTGAGCAACCCCCCTTCCCTTCATCCTGCAGAGCATGAACGGTACACTCGGGGAGGGACATTGATGGCCCATCCGAGGAGTTACTTTCAAAAATGTGAGCCTAAGGAAGTCACTTAGGAGACTTCTAAAGGGCTATAATAAGATTGAAAGGTAGGAGGATGATGTGTGTGCTTACTTCAAATAATTTTCTACTGAGCAAACCCCACCACTCTCTTTATTTTTCCCAACGCCCATTTCTTTCCTGTCCCTGATCAGAGAGAGGACGGATAGCAGCGGCAGACCCCAATTATCAGACCATCATTCACTATACTTAATATACCTCCTCAATCGCTGCTCACTATCGCATTCATTTCAGGTCAGGATATTTCTGCCTGAGCCTTGGGGGAACTGGGGGTGGAGAGGTTAAAGACTCCACAGAGCAACTGAGTTTTTGCAGAAAAACTAAGGGTTCGATGCTTAAAAGAGAACTAACTCCCCTCTCTCCCATACAGGATATTAGTTGCATCGCAACAGACAACAAAAGTTGTCTTGTGTTGCTGTGTTTCCACTTTGGTGTTGCCAATTAATTCAGATTTCTTTGTGAGTGGATTGCTAGAACAAGGCCTGGTTTGATGGATAAACAATGCTCTTGTGCATAATTTAGTTCAGCATGAAAGTAAAAACATAAGATCCATTCACTCTTCCTCTCTTAGACATTTTCTTAGCATCCACTTAAGCTGACTGCAGGGTCGTTATCAGATCATTGTGAGTGAAGGACTAAAACCTGATAATTGGAGACTTTTTGTCACTCAAAGCAACATTAGCTGTCAGGAATTTGTGAAGTCTAAATATATGACAAGTTTTCATGTCTACTCCCTATCATGCAATAAAGATAATCATGCAGTGATAAATATTGGAAAAGGTGCTTTCTGCATAATTCATACTTCTTAACATCAGAGAGAATGCCCATCCTCACCAAGGCATTTCATAGGCTGATTTGCAAATCAAGACAAAGTCTGTGCTGCCAAGTTTGGCAGCTATGGCACGTTTGTTCACTTTTAATATCAGAGGAATTAAAAATAGAATGACTAATGATGCTGATTATTAAGCTGGGCATGCTGACATGTTTGGTTATCTGCGAGAAATGAATCATTGCAGAATCATATACTTCCCATATAGAGGAGACTGTCCTCATGCCAATATGAACAAACACCCACACACAGTAATGATTGTCAAACAATCCTATTGGCAGTACCACAATTAAGAAAGAGTCCTGTATGTGTGTATGCAATGACTCAATTATTATCTTAAAACAAAGAAAGCTTGGATTAATATTCAATATAAAAATTCCTCAAAATCTTTATTATGCATAATAAAGCCCTCACAATTGTGAACAGTGGGGTTTTGCTTTTGGGGAGCAACTACGAGAATATGAAGTCTGCTTTTCTAAGTTAGTCTACGGACAGCATGAGCCGTTGTTGCAGGAGAGTAGCCTCGAGCAATTTAAGCTTTCATTTCTTAAAAGTTAGAGAGAGATACAATTTTATGTTGCACAGTTTTTTGTTCTTTTAAATGATACAAAAACAATAGAAATGAGGTGTAAGTAAAGAACCGCTGTCCCGTTTAGTTCGGTTTTTTTAATTTTTTTTATCTACCTACGCATTTATTTATTTAGTAGGGGAGATACCTTGCATAATTCAAAGTTTAATCTCAAAAGCCATGTAAGGTTTCGGGGGTAAAAGTGCTGTCTAATAAAAGCAAAGGAGCTTGCAGGGTAAGGCTGAATATACGAGGCTAAATCAAGATAAAAACCAGCTGACAAGAATAACAACCTTCCCTCTAACCACATCCATATCATTAGATGATGAAACGATATCTGATTTGTAAGTGTTGAAACCATGTTGCTGCAAAGTCAAATCTCAGGGGCCACACTGTTCGCTAAGAATGACTAATTTCATGCTTTGTTTAATTTCAGCAGATTAGTTGGGAACACACTGGAACTATTTTAGCAGCATTGATATGGTTTCAAAGACTTGGTTTGCCATTTATCTCTTTGTTTACATTTTATTCATGACATCACCTGAAAAGAAGCATTTCTTTCCATCAGAGAATCATTTTTCACATAGTTTGCAGAGTGAGTGTGCATTTCACGGTCTTATGGCTCTCAGACATCAAATCTGCAGCCATATTAGGATTTCTAATGCAATGCAAAAGTGACCCCCAGGGACTAGTTCCGTTAATTAATCTGGACATGGGCATCACATTTTCACTTTGGATTGAGGTGCAAACAGATGTTTAGCAATATTCCTTGTCGATGCAATGAAGATGTCCCAGTCAAGCTCCCAAATAGCTCCAATATGCAAGTGAGGAAACTCGGCGTGCCATGATTTATTTTCTGTTATTAATGAAGTGGTGTTGAAGGAAGTGGTCTGTGGCTGAATGCGTTATATCTGACCTCAAAGAGAGCATTACATCACGGCATTAGGGAGCATGGTCCTCAAAAGGCTGGCTAATACGCTGAACCTGGTCCCAAACAAACAACAACACAGACTTTTCATGCCCACTGACACCTTATGAATCAGAATAATTTGCCACTGCAACTTTGCTGACATTCCTCTGTGAACTAAAGAATGACCGGTCAATTTATTTTTCTTACAAGGATGCCAGCTCCACCAATGAGGAAATGTGATATGACATTATGTTTGTAAATAAGCACATTTACTGAATTGTTAGAGAGAAATTCAGGTAGTGTTTTGGCACTATTTCTCCACTGATGTCATCTGGACTCGCTTGCGTGTACAATTTCAACTCTGACCATGTAATTAAAATTCCATGTAATATCCCCGAAAAGTTGGGGATATTATGGAATAATCATCGCGTCTGCCGTAGATCCTTCTTGTTGGCGCGATAACTCAAAAGCTTCATTCATGATTCATGGATCATTTTCAAACGCAATACCCATACACTTAAATGGGAGGAAGAACCCGAGTGTTTTCTGGAAGGTGTATATTTCTGAAACTACAGGGGAGATTTATCTCCAAAGGTTTTGGGCCATAATTTCTCAAGCATTTGTCGGATTTAGTCCAATTTGGGGCATAAGAATTGAATGGAGAGCTATTTGGTATTCATCATGTTTTATTTTAATAGTTAATTTTTTACTCTCTAGGGGGAGTTGTCTTTAGGAAAAAACACTTTTTTCCAGACATAACTCAAAAACTGTTCATTGGATAATTTTCACGTTTTATTTGCACATAGACCTTAGTCTGAGGAAGAAATATATTGATTTTGGGCGCGATCTGTTGTATATTTATAGCATTAGGTTGAGCTTTATCTCCAAAAGTTTTTGGGCCATAAATTCTCAAGCATTTGTCCAATTTAGTGAAAACATATTCATCAAGTTCAGGAGGTCTATCTTGTAACTTTTATATACTTTAAAAGTTTGTATGTAACTCATTAGGGCTTTTTATTTTTTACAAAAAAACTCTGAACTGGATTGGTTTTGGGAAAGGTCTGCTGTATACTTTTGATGCTAAAGGGAGCTTTATCGCGAAAGGTATGCAGGCCATAATTTCTCATGATCTTTTAGTCCAAATTTGCTGCGTATGAATCGACTCAAGGAGATACTGTATATTTTTCTTTAATAGTTTATATTTTACTCACTTCGGGTAGCATTTTTACAAAGAAATTCTGGGGACATAACTTCACATTTTATTTGAGGTGTTCAATCAGGGAGATTACTGGTAGGAGGTAGGGGATTGGAGACTTTACGGGGATATACACATCGAGGACGGTAGCGTAGGTCTAATTAGGATGTGGTATACGCCTGAGAAAGGTGAAGGCAATTATCTAAAATCAACTATGTGACAGGGTTGAGGGGAGTAGCGCTTTTATTCCTCAAGACTAATGCTGGGCTAACACTGCAGAAGTTTCCAAATCCAGACAGATTTTAAATCAGATTCAAACAGCAAGATTCTCCACAGATTATTCAGAATCTAAAAACCGCACGCATAACAAGATGAAAAAGAAAGGGGGGTATCACACACTACAGGATTTTGTTAAGAATCCCTATGGAAGGATCAATAAAGCACTTCCTCCCCTGATCTCTGAAGTAGCTGTGCAACAAAAACAAAACAAAAAAGAAAACACAAGAAACAAATGGATTGGAAAATCATCACGGATGTAATTCTAGAATGCGTGTTAATCAAATTGTGAGATTTTGCTTCCAGAACCAACTCAGATCAGTCAATTCTGATTTTGGTAACTCTGAGTTATAATTTTGCACAAGGTGATCAGAAGCCATATCAACAGATCCCAGATACTGTGATTCAGCATCAAAACTGATGAAAAGCTATGGCCTCCATACTTCACGCCGTTTATGCTCTTTCCTTCACCAACATGTTCATTGAAGTCCGCTCCAACCACCACTCCCTCACTTTTGGGAATAATCCCGATCACTTCATCCAACTCACTCCAGAAATTACCTTTATCTTCTAACTGACAACCAACTTGTGGGACATAAGAACTGACAACTTTCATCATCATTACACCTCAAATTTCTATATTCATACCCATTATATAAGGCGCCTATATGACTAGGCAGCTCATGCTCTCCTTGAGCATTTTTCTTCAAGTTACTTGTCTTTTTTTCGTTATTGTATTTATATATATTTTTTTATATATTTATATATCAACCCTCGAGGCATGGAGAGAAGAGCCGCTGTTTTTGTGCTGTTCTGCCTGCTTTTCTCAACTTTGTTTGTGTCCGTCTCCGGGTACTCCATACTCAGCCACACGCCTCTTGTTTACAGTAGGGATCAGCTGTTAGCGCTACGTAGCATCGCCGTGCTGCCCGAGGAGAGGCCCAAGGTTTCCTGCGAACTGAAGAGGAGTAGACGGGGGATACGCGCTGGATTACAGCGTCTTGCGAGGAGGAAACCCTACAGACCCGTCGTCCCATCCGTAGTCATGGGGAACGTGAGATCTCTCCCCAATAAGATGGACGAGTTAGCGGTGCTCACGCGGCACCAGCGGACATATCGGGAGTGCAGCTTCATGGTGTTTACAGAAACATGGCTGACCACGCTGACTCCGGACACGAACGCTATGTTGGACGGCTTCAAGCTGCTGAGAGCGGACAAGACAGCGGGAAGCGGCAAGAGGAAAGGAGGAGGGCTGGCAGTGTTTGTGAAAGATAGATGGTGTAAATCTGGGCACATCACTTTTAAAGAGCAACACTGCTGTAAAGACTTTGAGCTGTTAGCCATTGGCATGAGACCTAACTATCTACCGCGGGAGTTCTCGCATGTTATCGAAATAGCAGCGTACATTCCCCCCTCTGCCAACGGCGACGCTGCCTGTGATGTCATCAACTCGGTGACTAGCAGGCAGCAGACACAGCACCCACAGGCTCTCCTCCTGATCTCTGGTGACTTAAACCATACCCCCCATCCTCCACACTGCCCAATTACACACAATATGTCACATGATGTACCAGGGACAATAGGACACTGGGAAGATCAGACCCAAATCTGGTTCATCTCCAGCCAGTGTACAAACCCATCGTACACAGGAAACCAACCGTGACCCGCACAGTGCGGAAATGGTCCCAAGAGACTGAAGAGGCTCTGAAGGACAGTTTTGACACAACTGTGTGGGAGGAGTTCTGTGATTGTCACGGGGAGGGATCGATAACCTTACAGACTGCATCACGGACTATATCAACAAAATACAAACTTAAAAACTTTGCCTGGATGTGAGAGATGTCTGTGTATGTGGTGGTGGAGATGTACAGCTGTAATATGTTGGTCAGATTATTGATGAAATGTGAGGAGATATTGTGTATTTGGATCAGATAGTCAAAAGGGAATGAAATCACATACATAATGAGTGTTAAATCTCCTCCCCGACTTAAGATCATATCTAACGACTTATGGCAAACAAGAAAATGACAAATCACATCTAATGTCTCTGCTTCAGGCTCTATAGGAAGAGGAGTCAGGAAAAAACTCAGGGTTTGATGAAGTAAAAACCTACCAGCAAGCAATTTAGGTTCACCGAGTAAGTTACCATGGTAAGTGACTCAGAGTTTATTTTACGCCACTTTCTAAAATTGAAAACCCAAAGTTCCCCTCATCTCAGAGTTAACAAACTCCGAGTCTCCAATAACCCAATTTCTGGAATTACCAACCAGGTAGACTCGGTCAACATGGGTTGTATATTCTTCACGAAGAATATTGGTGAGAATTTTATTCTCGATTTAACATATGAACATCAGGAGTAGTATGCTAGACAACATTGGTTAAAATGTTTACTGTTGCTTGGCAACACCATCAGATATTCCAGGATGTCTTTCATTGGTTATAGGGGTCTCTGTTGGAAAGCATTTGCAATATCCCCAAGATTTTAACTCCTAAACAATAATTTAAAATTGTTTGTATTGTCCCTGTAGTGTAGTGTCCACAAGCAGTTGTAGTGTCCACAAGCAGATCAGAGGATTAAAGACGGACTGACTAAAAGTCCATTTTCCTCTGATTGTCAGGACGGGTGTATCGTGCTGGAATCAGTGTGATGCACCTGTAATGGCAGCCTGGTTAATGGTAATAAATGGCTCAGATATGAAAATAGTGAGATATTGATCCACCTATGGTCGGTGAAATTGCCCTATGATTCATATAACTACAGTCAAACTGCATACAACTGTATGCAGATATAATGCTACAAGTACAAATACACAAACGGTAGGACTTTACATTACAGCACGGTAATAACAAATTAAATAGAAGCAGGTAATTTTGCATATGGCAGCACTGTTAACTGAAGGTTATTAGAAAGAAAATACCACAAGTGTTTCCAGGTAATCTCGGCACCTCTGGATGTTTGGTACAATCTAATATTACCATGGGATTAAATAGAAACTGGTATTTTTGCATTTTGTAGACCTGATTCATTGTTATTACATGGAATAACATGGATTACTACCACAAGGGTTTCCAGGTAAGAAGTCAGAAGATTAAACATATCATTTGTAGAGTATTACCTTGAAACTATGGGTTGTGTTTGGAACATAAGGGTTGGATGAATTTCAGCATTAAAATTATGAATCACCAATTTTAATCTAATTTGGAAGGTATTAGGCTGATAGCAGCCTATAATACTGTGAAGAAAATCCACCAATATTACATCATAATTATCATGTTATTAAAATATTAATATCCCCATATTGTCGTATTTGAATCCAAATATTGCACAAATATAACCATTAATCTCCTTTTTCAATTTTGTTTCCAAATTATAACACTTTAGTTTCACATTATTGCCTTATTATTGCCTTTCACATTAATATTATAGTCAGATAAATTCCATTGAAATATTACCCATTAACACCCATTACTATCACTAAACTATTACTTATTAAATGGTTTATCATATGTATTACCTCTTTATCACCACACTATGACCCCCACTATTGCAATCTGAATACAGTGCTGCAATTACCAAGGTATAATTAGTTATTACTTTGGTAATTACATGGTATTATATAATTATTACCTCTGTATTACCATACCATGTCCCCACTATTAGCATCTTATTACCGAGCTGTAATGTAAAGTGTTACCCCAACATCCAATAAAATATTCTGAAACAAGAGAAATTCATGTAAATGTACGCTATAATATATTGTCACGAATACATTTGTTTGAGAATAATTAGATGTCACTGTCCCAGTTTGTGATGATTCATCTGGTCAGGTGAAATAATAAACCACCAGGACCATGGAATAACATGTAGAACCATATGCACATTACAACAAAGGCATATTACGCTATTTATTCTTGAACTCAAGGTGTGAAATTCCTTCCTCTGGTGTTGCTTAACTAATTATCATGGCACATTAATTTTCAAAAGTCCAAAGCCTTTGTTGAGTTTAACCAATTCACAGAGCATAAGTGTTTATTTCTATGAAATTGACATCCATTACAAAACACAGAGAATGCAATTTTCTCTGCGCTGAGGCAACACACAAACACGAAGCTGCTTTGCAGCGACATTTGTATTCTTAAGATTGTATCAGAAATTTGGAAAATGTTAATGGGAAACAATGTGTTAAGAGGTAGATATGGTCTAACATGCTAATATTGAAGATGTATTATTTTTTACAATATGCTGAGGGTAAAAACAGAATGGCTGACATATTGATATCAAAAGAAACTGCTTCCCTGCATCTAACAGTGGCCGTGTTGACAAAGCCCTCATTTATTACTGATTCCCAGCCCAGTGAATGCCGAGCCAGCGTGACACTGATTAGAGGGCTTTCTCAAAATTGGCTTGGAGGCCCATTTCAACACAAACCTATATTAATTTAGTTCTGCAGGGTTATACATCCACATCTCCACACGTAAATCCAGCATGTCATGAGAGTGTATGCTGCCCTTTTGAGGGAAAAAAGGGAGTTAATCTCTCTTTCTTTCATGAAGAAGCCTCAATCTTCCAGTGACCAGCATATCTCATATGAAGCAATAAATTGAATTAAATAAACCCATTTCTTACAGCAGAGACCTTCTCACCTCGATCCAAATACACTTTCATTGTAAGTTGTCCCTTTATGAAAACCAGAGGATACAGTCTAAGACTGGAAGGTCAAGTAACCTTGCTTGACCTTGGCTTACACAAAGTTCACCTCAAATTACCAAATCTCATTCCACATAGAGGTGGACTGGTTGAAATTCTGCTTTTAACTTCTGTTTTGATGGTCTGCCAGAGGTTGGCTGGAAAAAAATGCCAACCTCAGTTTATGTCAGGATTCATTGCAAACTTTTTTAAACTGGATGTTTATTCAAACAGGCATCTGTGCTTTGTCTAGTAGCCTCTTGGCAATTAATAATGCTGCTTTTAATAATCGCCAGAGACTCAGACCGGTAGTTGAAATTCATTTTCTAAGACTCATTTGTTTCTCCAACTGTTGTTTCTAATCTCATCTCTCCCCTGTGTATACGTATAACTCGAGCAAACTTGAGTAATAATCCTTATCAGAATGCATAGATTTGATTGGCTGAGTAACATGAGGTCTGACACCTTAGATAACATGCAGTTTGTGTCTGAGTTTCCTTGGCCGCTAGGCCTTTAGATGTAATTTAGCTTCCATAAAGATACTTACCAAGTAGGGCAGGCACCATTGTAATCGAAGCATTTTCAGTACTTAATATGATATATGTCGTCATGATTTTATATCTCATTGAGTATTGAGAAAATACAGATCGTAAATTTTAATGTATTTCCACATATGTGTGTTTGCGCCACAGCAACATATGTAAAGAATCTTTAAATGCGCCATTGAACTGTGTTAGGGCAAAGGCAACATAAACAAGCACTACTTGCAATAGAGTGTTTTCTCCTTTTGTCGGAATCACGATTAAATATGATTTGGTTGTGTGATGTTCCTCAGTGCATTATGCATATAAGACAATATGTCTTAGAACCTTCCTGTCATCGGTATCAAAGGGGCCACAGGGGAAGAGTTGGCTTGATGGCAAAAAGTGAGACACAACCTTATTAGAAAGGAAGAAAATGTCAACTCTGGTCAAAATCTCTAATGCCAATAATCCAAATTATCCAAGGAAAACAATCTGCTCCTGATAGAGCCATTAGCAATTAGCATAATCTCTAAAAGCGTCCTTTTTAATATAATTGAATCCAGGTTTAAGTCAACTCGAGGCATGCGCCACATCTTGTGTTAATGGTTTCCTACAAACTAAATATGCTTAGAGTGCTGGAGTTTCATGACAGATTTTGAAATCAGAATTTTTGCATATTTGAAATGCAACCCTTCCAAATGTTTCCATCAATCCAGCATGGCGGAATATTGGCCGTATGTAAGAAATGTGTCGAGCTCAAGTTTACACATTTAATACACATCTTATCCATTGTTTCACGTTTCTCATCCTAAAATTATTCTCCTGGAATATCCCATAGTGATTTGAGGGAAAAAAAGAAGAGAGATGAATAAGTAAACAACATAAAGCGATGAGAAACTTCAAAGGCAATGGAACAATCACAGCAAACAAGATCCTGGAAGCCCATGAATGTGTTTGTCTTTGTCTGTGACAGTGACTCAGGGGTGTAAACAGAGGAATTAGCTCACACCACCAGAGTCTCAACACATCACACGCACACACACATTATTGAATTAAATCTGTCAGGTTGTTGCAAGAACCGGAGATGTTTTGAAGAGTATGAGGGGGCATTTAGCTCCAAAGATTTCAGTTTTATCAAATCCTTAAAAAATGGTGATGAGATTCCAGAATAACTGAAATAGCATCTATGTTTAGCAGCCGGCGTTAGAGGGATGTCCTTTCATAAATTGATCAAGGTTTTCTTTATGGGAAAAAAAGCATAAGCGATGCAAATTGCTGCCTATGAATACTGTTTAATGGTCATATGATAATACTGGTGGGAGAAGCCAGAATATTTTCATTCCCACCCATCCCTCAGCATTAATCACTACATACCGTAGGCTATCGGCTCATGGACAGACATTTAAAACATACTACCAGCAGTCCTATCTTCTCTGAATCTTGCCTTCATGACCATTCCTGTCAGGGTTTTCACTTTGACTGAACAAATGCATCAGCTTGTGTCATGAGACCACATCCCTCGAAGCCAATCAGCAGCGAAAGCAGAACAAGTGCTCCAGGAGATGTGGAAGGAAAATTGGAATCTTGACATGTATGATTGGCATATATATTTGTCCCAAGGTGGTCATATTTGCAAAGATTTGAAGACCATGGTAATCTAATACTTTGCAGATCACAGTGCTGTAAAGGCCAATACCAAAATAATTATCCATGTAAATAATTTTTGGGGAGAAACAAATATATTTGACTATATACCTATTCCATCTAAATGCTTTAGGTACAAATTAATAACAAATAAAGGTTTGTCTTTTTCTCAATGTCATAGAAGCAAAAGACAAGAAACAGGACAGGAAAAGTCAGCTGTGAATTTTGATGGACACAAAAAATAAAGTGGGTATGAGCTTTGATGGTGAACCATAACCTATGGCCCCTTCATGGCAATGGAAAATGGCAAATTAAAGTGTAACTATAAATAAACCCTCACTCAAAAGCACTGTAATGTAGCTGGAGAAGGCAAGGATAAATAAAAATGTATATATGTGTGTGTGTGTGTTTGTGTAAGTGTGTGTTTGTGTGTGTATGTGTGAGAGAGAAAGCGAGAGAGAGAGAAAAAGAGAGAGAGAGAGAGAGAGAGACAGAGAAGGAATGCACATGCATTCTGAACAAGACCAAAAGCAGGAGGAAATTGGCTATATCCATTACCTGCTTGAGATTATTTTTTTTCTCCATATGCAATAAAAGATGAAACGGTATTACCATGTTAATATAGATTGCTAGTATAAGATCAAACCAATTTGTAATCTTGGGTTGAAGTGAAAAATAGAGCTTCTATTTAGGCTAAAAAAAATACACTGAAAGGAAAATCCTCCTGAAAGTTTATTCACCACTGTGATCTGCTCTGAGGCGGTTGATCCACTGTTCAAGGATCTGTACGAGGATTTTGTGCAGAAAATATGAAACCTGGAGAATAGTGTAGTAACAATTGTAGACTAGCTTTGGCTGTAGTTGTTGAACTCAGCCCAGTGCATTACAAATGATATTTAAATTATTCAAAAATCCAATTATGGTGATGCATCTTATAAAATCTAACTGGAAAAGTACGTCCTGTGCTACAGTTTTCAGATTACATTATATAACTGATTTACAATAATACTGCAATCATGTTTAACCTATACAGCTACGAACTGTGGGGTAAGTTATAGAATACATATTTTGGTACCCAACAGTGGGGGGTTAATTACAGATTTGAGGTACTTTTACTGAACTTGAGTATTCAATTGTAGTAGAAGTATAAAGTAGCACACATCTCAGAAGGAAATATTCTACTTTCTACTACAGTACGTTTATCTGACAGTTATCCTAATGTAGATAGATAGGCAGATAGATGCCGTTTCAGGGTCTTGCTCAAGGACCCACGGCACCTACTGAGCTATAGCCACCTCAAGCTAAAGCATTAAATGATTATGTGTAGGACGAAAATATTCTGATACCTCTTGAGCTAAATAAACAATTTTAAAATGGATAAAATTGTTGGATTGGATTATTTGCTGAATACGTAAACATAAAATTAAGTTCATCTTGTGAAACGTTTCTAGACATATTTGGTCCTCACAGGAGAGCATGCTCTAAATAGGCCATGATGATAACATCTACAGCATCAGAGGTCCAACACCACACTTCAAAGTGGGTATGAGGGGCTTTTCTCTATTGCTTTCTATTCCTTTCTTCGCCACACCCGTTTTTAACATTTGTTGCCAAAAAGCTCTATTTTGGTCTCATCTCCCAGTGGTGTGTGACAAACTAAATGTGCTTTACTTTCAGTGTTGATGGCAGCAGAGGCTCTTAATCTTAAAACATCTTAATTATTGATCTAACTGAAAGTGACATTTTAATTAAGATATGATCTTGTCTCCAATGCCAGAATTTTGCAGCTTTCTTTACACAATATTGTTGTGTTCTCTAGTCTGTCCAATACAGAAGAACATCAAAGAGAATAAGGCCTGTGTCACCTCATATTTATACCATAATGAAACAGGCAATCATTGTTTACCACTCACGAGTTCTTGCTCAAACCTAAGAAATATAAACTAGTACTGGAAATATGCTTCTTTTTGATCACAGGGATTTCTTGGGATGCCAAATTTTGTGGCACACATTTTTTTTTGAGAAAAATATTTATTTTATGTTACTTGAATGAAATATAGTGTATTGTGAATACTTTAAATATAGTATAATTGGTGTAGACAATGCAAAATGTTTCAGCCTCTCATAATGTTTATCTTTTTTCATTCCTAGAGTTCACTGTAACTAAAATATGTACTCACACTGAGTATTACTTTGATACACTAAGTGTATTTTGCTGACAATCCTACTTTTACTAAAGGTTTTAAATACAAGTTTTTTATTTTTGCTGGAAGTAAAGAATTTTAACAATGCAAAATTGTTCATTTACTCAAGTAAAGGTCTGAAAACATTCCTTGACAACTGGTGCCTAATATATAATAATAACAGAACATTTTAATGGCAAATGTGCCATAATTTCCATTATCCACATGACTAATGATTTACAAAATTATATTATTCTCTGGCTAGAAATGTGGCAACATTGATTCACTGTATCCATAGTAATATTAAGCCAATGCTCAAGCCTAAAAAACTTCTTCCAGAACTTAGGTGAATCGTCAGAAGTACACTGAGTTGTTTGTTAGACACCATGTATTAGATGATGTGATTAATAGCACATTTGTGCCTCTATGCTAATAGCTGAAAAACAGCAATTTTTGCTAGTTTTACTAGCAAAAATGCTAGTTTTACAAAAGCTGCAAACAGTATAACACAAACCACGTACCACACACCATGGCTTGTTTAATTTATACAAAAACAAAAGCATACATTGCAAAGTGTACCATTTTCACTGGGTTTTGTTCTTATTAACACAATGAGATGCAACCAGTAAGGTGATTCTATTACCATTAGACAGAGCTAAGCTGTTCCTTTGTTCCCAGTTGTTCGGTGGTACAATAAGCTAACGGACTGGTGAGAGTAGCTATTGACATAAGTAAAGTATTGATTTTGTCATCCTACTCTCGGCAGGAAAGCAAATAAGAAAATTCCCCATAATGCCACCATTCTGCATGAAAATATGGTAGCATTCCTTTAGACTGTGTAAGTCCATGCAAAAACCAATGCACTGTTAAGGTGATATGGAAATATTGATTTTATTTCATATAATATCAGAAATATTTTTATTTTAAATATATATTTTTTATTTTAAATAATATGTGGTTATAAAATATTCTATATAAGAGTCCTTGAAGAAATTCCAGTAGATTTTGACCTTGGCCAAGAGATCAACATTGAGCCCTGCACATAAAACCTGAAGCACAGACTTCCAATGAATAAATAAACCATTAATGATTCATGTCACGTATAAAATCAACATTCATCTATCGTTCAAGGCCCTTCACAGTATTACCAGAATAGAAGCGTTTTATAGTTTCAAAACAGTCTCTGGTACGCCACCATTACACTTGACAATCAGCTGTGATGTGATCATCATCAGCCGTTTCACAAAAAGAAGTCACTTCTCAGTCATGGAGAAAGTGAGTTCATCATAATATCGTTTCTACCATGGGTAGAACGGGTGAAGCAGAAGCCTTACGCCATAATGAATATTTTTCAAGGGATGTTCAAAAAACCTTCCTCATGCTTTTCATCAATTGTAAATGGGTTGGACAGTGAGAAAGACTATACTGAAGTGGTCCACTCTCTGTAAAGCAAGGGGGTATACTGTTAATTAAAAAGTTTGTTTTCCACAACTGCGGCACAGGCATCAGAGCACTCAGAGGTGAGTCCTTGTCTGTCTTGGCAACGTCTTATCAGGCGTAGGCAGATTCCATGCTATGGATGGCCTGGGACAGGGAAGCATCTCTGCAGTACAAAGGCCCAGCTGGAAGGGATGGCATACTGCCTACTTGGTGTTCTGGTCCACCTTGCTCCTTCCCATCTCCCCACTGAGTAGAGTCATGGGCACCCGGTCGGATGGCAGAAGTCAGGGGCTAAGCTGCCCATGAAGCAGCTGAGAGAGGGAAAGCAGCGCTAAACAAGGGATAAACGTTGGGTTTATACTTTCTGCTGCCTGGCTCCATAGAGGATCCATGTCTCCATAACATACCTCTCTTCCCCGGTCCCTCCACGACAGGAGTTTCAAGTAAGGCCTGCACTGCGGTACACACTGTTCCCCTCAAAGTCCTACAGAAGCTGAATAATTACACGATTTCTCTATGAATAAACTTTAGCACTGTAAAAAAGGTGAATTATTCCCAATGCAAAGCAAAGAAAGGATGTGTTTCTTTGATAACATGATAAGGGAACATAACCTTTGTTAAGCTAAATGTTTTGTAACTGTGTAGAATATGTTGATTACAGAACTTGGCAAACAAAGAGACCAGTTCTTGGAAATGTAAAAGCACATTTTGAGATGTGGTTTAAAAGTTTTCTCATGAAACATAAAAGAGAGAGGATTTTGTTCTTCAGCAAAAAGAAAAAATCCTGTTGGTTTCAGCTGAGACCAGGAATCTTTTGCTGACTTCTTTCACTAGAGCAAAACAGCACTGGAAGAATAAGAGAACAACACCTCTCTAAAGATTTAAAAGCACTTGCTCGTTACATTTATTGTGCAGGGGGTTAAAGTGTAATTTTAATAACCAAAATATATTTAGATTGCAAAGCCTAGTAAACCCCCACCTAGCTGCTTTGTCATAGATATAAATTATGTCAAGCAAAGGCAAATAATGTGTGCATGCAGCAGCAGTTGTTTTGTATGATGTTGACCATGAATATATACATTTTCATGTGTCTACCATAATATTTTTGTATTAGCTTTTATTGTATGTTTGAACTTTCTTTTATTCATCAAAAGTGGTAAATCATATTCAGAATCATTTGCAGTGACCTGGAAATTCCTTCAAAATAAAAATTGTGTAGTATAAGACCTGCTCCTACTTACTTTTACTTCTTCATTACTTAAAATCTATTGATTGATTTTGATAGGTAATGTATTCATAAAATGGTACATTTGATAATATATCCTCCACTTTGTCAAATCAATTGTCTGATTTGACAATGTGGGAGCTATTCATGATGGACTCTTAAATTGGCGATCCGTCGCCAATGCAACTCACTCCAGTTTGACCAACCACCTCAATGAAGTCAAATCATAGATGCACTCCACTTTCCTCAAACTTAACTGTGACAAATTTAAGATGATAATCATTTGTCCAAATCCCTCAACGAATCCACCTAAAACTTCAGTCTCGCCATTGGCAACTCCACTCCCTCCAGCATACCCTCAACCTTGGAGTCATTTTTAACAGTTACCTTTTCGTCAAACACCAAGTCAATGCGTCTTTCCACCTTAAAGACTTTACTTGTGTGTTCATCACTTCCCATCTCTGCTATTGAGACCTTGATTCTTATTCCATCATATCCAGAAATGATGATTGCAAAAGCATTCTCATCACCAAAAGTCAAAACTCAAATACATACAACCCTTATGCTTGGTTGCTCATCCATACCGGCACCCAGGACCACCTCCCCCATGTCTTCAAGAACCTCAGGACTATACTCAAAATCAAATTCCACACTCAAAGCCCTCAACAGCCAAGCTCTCTCCTTCTCCACCAATTTGCTCCACCTGCCACATTCTATCCCGCAGCTTCTGCTCATCTGTCACCAATGTCCTGTTGCCACCATCGAGGACCATGCACCTGCCTTTTTCCATAGCTGAGCCCCACCTTCTGAACTCTCCCAAAAATATGAAAATTGGCAATAATATGCTCATAGACAAATCATATATTAAAACACACATTTTCAGGAATGCTTCACATGAGTGATACTATGCTACACTGTGTTTGTATGTGCACATATGTGTAGCTACATTCCATAAAGAAAGTCTAAAGCCTCCTTGAGAACACAAAAAGACAACATATAAATAAAATGTATGATTATTATTATACCATTTGTATTGGCGGTAGGCGAGTCATGTCTTCACTCCTGTCACTTATGAGAAAATGTTTCTTCATAAATGGCTGTATTTTATTTCCCTCTGGCTCTTATATCAGGTACAAATTCTCATTGACAATCATTTGATTAAGCACAGAATGTAAATCAATAAATCCAGAGAGGGAGGATTTATGGCTTTTTGCCAATTATTGTGGGAGTGGACATGAGTAGGAAAATATAAACAGGCTTGTTCACACAGGTTTAAATGAATGAAGAAATCCTTTAACTGGTATTTCATCCTGCTTAGAGGCTTTCTGAAGCAATAAAGACGGTTATGGTGCAAGTCTCTTCCCACGTTTTATGAGGCATAAGTTTGTATCTTTAGCTCACCCAGATAAATTAACTTTCACAAGTTCAAAAAATGTCATAAAATATAGATACATTATCTATGATTCAAACTATTCTATTGGATGGCAACCTACCTTAATACTTATAGTTAGTTATTAAAGTAGTTTGCCACGAATTAAATAACTTGCAAAGTCAAGAGTTGCAGAATTTTACACTATTGTTGCATGTGATGAACTTTCCTTTGTGGGATCATTTTCAGGAAGAGGATGTTTCTTCTGTGAATGGGTTTAACAAACACAAAAACATACACACACATACACAGACACACACTCAGAGACAGAATTACAGAAAACTTTAAGGTCTACATTTCACAGACTTCTGCTTCATATCTTAATTGCTATATTGATGTAAGATGTATACCGGTAACATATATCGATCTTTCAGTATCAGATTCACAACATACTGATTGCAACTAAATTTAAAAAATAACATGTATATGAAATGCACTTTACATTACTTTGAATCTTTTGGTCTTGCTTCAAATATCAAGATTACTTTTATTCATATTTAATACACCATTGCTTTATTCAATGCACATTTGTCAGCTCAATTGTCTCAGGCCAGGGTCTTTCAGCGTGAAGAAAGCAATTCCAACTCCTCGTGGAAAGGCTCCTATCACTCTCCCTCACACTTTTTTGACCAGCCAGTTCACACATCAATGCAAAGCTGAATTCTTTTGAGACACAGAAGATGAGAAAGCTCGTGCAGTCTGCTGTAATATTTGAACTCATCATGCATGTTTTTCAAGATGGGCTAATCTAGAGGGACAATCTGACTTTTCAAAATGGGGTATCTTTTAACAATGTGATCGGAGGATACTCCCTCCGCTAAATTGTAAGCTAACAAAAATGTCAAGAGCTTCAGACTAGTTTTTACTCTATTATTCTGTTTAATGGTGTAATAGGAAAAATAAATAACTAATCTGACAACAAGATTCCAGGCAAACTCCTCATGCTGTTTTGATGTCTCATACAGAAGTTCAACATTTTTAGGATTTTTTTTCTTTGTTCACACATGATTGCTCTGGAAGCTTTCTTTCCAGCTATTTGTTTGCACTGGTGTAAACTATTAGTTGGATATGTTACAGAAGGGCCATGCAGTCAGCCTCACTAATAAGCCATCATTAGGCCAATCCTTAAATAGTTTGAATTCCTGCTGAGAATGCTCACCCGTAGCAGACACAAAACTCGATATATGATCGAAAATTAATGATATTCTTTGGCCCAACTTTTTTGGTGCTTTATCTATCCACTAAAGCATGCAAACACAGGCAGAGAGAGAACTGAAAAAAGTGTTTATTTTATTGGTCATCAGACATCAAATGTGTCCTATTCCAGGTTGAGGCATGCTCAGGAGAACACATAAGTTAAATCCTCGTGGTGGTGGCTCATTCTTTTTACTCAGAAATAGAGGCAACATTAGAAGTGCCAATTGGCTGTTGAAAGTCCTCTGTGTACGGTAATGACGGCACTACACTGCTAATTGCTTGTTCAAGTAAGCCCAAAAGACAGTGGAGAAACAGTCCAAGAGTGTTCAAAATAGGAAAGCGGCACCAATCACCAATCTGGGACTGTTTACGGAGGATCAGAACAGACCCACAGAAAAAATGTAATCCTGATGTGAATATTTGGTATGTGCTTGATTCCTGCAAGATTTTTAAAGAAATATGTGTGTAAAACTGAAATCAAAAAATAAATACAAAAAACAAGATCTGAAAATATCGTGTTGCTTCTTCCACATGTTCAAGGATTCGAAAAATGGTAGCATTAGAGACATTTTGAGTTTCTCATAGGGCTAAATTCCCCCTGCTGCTTAAGTATCAGCTCAAATATTAACTAAACAACATAACTGTAAAGGTAAATTTGTTTTATTTGATAAATATGGAAATTAAACAGTATGAAAGAAGATCTGAAGCCTATACTATTTTATAGCAATACATTTTTCAAATTTAACCCCTTAATGTCCTGCTCAACTGTTATGCTCAGAATTTTTTGGGTCACTGCTTCTTATAGAAAATGTTTGCCACTTGAGTGAAGCTGTTTATAATATGACCCAGCAGAACCATGTATATGCTTAAGAGCAAAGGAACAAGGATATAGCCCTGGGGGAGATCAAGGAGCCACTGGGGAGGAGGCATTAACAATGGCTATGATTTTTCTTCTCCATTTTTTTTTAATTTTTTGCATATTAAAATATGTGAGGACTTACTATCAGAAATATGTAACTTAATACAACGAGAAAACTGAAAATAAAAGTGTCAAATAGTTTTCTGAAAACATGCTTTCGCAAAATGTTAAGTGAATCAAATTAAAATTGATTATTTTCCAATTTTTCCTATTTTTTTGAAATAAATTTTTATCATTGAATAATTGTACAAGTTGGAATTTTTTGCAGTTTTAAAATATGCTTATCTCTAAGATAAAGAAAATAAATAACTAATTTCCCCCCAGGTTTGTTTTTTCGGTTTTCATAATGTGAACATTAATTACCATAAAACTAATAAAACATTTTAAATTATACAGGGCATGGTTTTTTGGAGAGTTTCCGGCCATGTTAAAGAATGTAGGAACATATAGCAATAAAATATTCATGACCAAGACCAAGGCAGCACATGTGTTTCCTGCTTATGCATTATGTTAGCTTTTTCATTAATTCAAATAATGGAAAAATTGTGATTAAGTGGATAAAATAATTGTACTTCCTCTTACACAACTACAACAAAGAGATTCCGATCTCCCTGAAAATTAGTGGATAATGCTTTATTAGTTTACATAGTTTGTTATAAATTGGATAGTCAGTTGGTTATTTTCAACAAACAATATTTGATGCAATGTAGCTGTAATGAGCAGTCTTACAACGAATGTACCTAACAGCCTTTATACATTATAAACTGAGAAATTGTCTGTATTTACTAAAGCGAGCAAAAAGAAGGACTGCAGGAATAGGAATAGGAGAGGGCATTCGCTGCTGCTTACTTAAAAGAGACAATATTTCTGTTGCTCTACCGATTACTGATATTCGACCACATCAAACATTTTTCAACATGATGATAACATTATATCTATTGTACCCTGTATAAGTTATTAGGGAAATGGATTGGAATTTTTTTAAATGAGGTGTCATAGCAGAACAGCGGTAACTTCAAAATAATATTAATAGTGACATTCCAATGGCAAATACACACATTTCTTTTTTTGAAAGTATTTATTTAACCCTCTGAAATATATATATTTATATATATATATTTATATATATATATATATAGGGTTAAAGTTAGGTCAAACTCCACACTGCAGGAGCTTTAAATCTTAACCATCTGTGAAATTGGGTTTCATCACATATTCATCAACAATCTCTACAGATTATCTTTTTGCAATTCTTAAACATGTTCACACTACAGGATTAGAAAGCAATGGGGCATCACACACTTTACAAGATTTCATTAAGAGTCTTGTGCCCGAGGGAGCAGTGAAGGCACCTCCTCACATGATCTCAGAAGCAGCAGCTGTGTAACGTACAGAAAATGAGTGATATAGTAACCATAGCGATCAACCTACTTTACAAAACAAAAAACAATAAAACAGAGAAATGATAAATGGATGAAAATGTCACAATAAGTTGCCTGTCCTTCAACGAAAACTGGAGGGGAGATTTTATATCTTTTAACAGTATGCTAGCTAAAATGATTACTGTTACTTGACAACATTGTCAGCTTATCAAGGATCCACCTTTGGTTTGCTAAAAGGGTCTAGTTTAGTAAGAACTTGCGCTATCATCCATTATGTTTGAAAATTATTTGGGAAGCCTGATTATCTTCAACCAGAAATTATTCAAAGTACAGGATAATCAGGCCAAATATCAATAAACTAAATATCGTCATGATTCTGCTGTAGTGTGAGCCCGAATTTGGGGTTCATATCGATGTGACCTCATAGCCCCGACCTAACATCTATGTCTCTCACTCTTTCACACTCTTATTCAAGTAGACTTAGGCTACCATAAACTTCTCTGAACGCCGTTGGACTACTGAGGAAAAGTCTCCAGGCAAGCCTGAATTAACTCAATCTGTATGATCCAGCGTCATGTCAGGATCTCTGATTCACAAGACAGAAATCAATGCAACTTTCATTCTTTCTGTTTTCTCTCCTCTACAGCATCACACAAAGCATAAAGTATCAGAAAGCTATTACGTAAACACACACATACGGCAAGAGTCCAAACACACAAAACCAGATTACTTCACCTAAATACGCATGCCAGACTAAATGCGCATTTAATTATACGTAAGTGCTTAAAAGATATCATTGCAGGTGTTACTCAGACAGACCCAAATTTATGATGGACTCGTCCAAATACAACATGGTTGCAAATATCTGTTACTGATCAAATTTCACTTCCATTAAGTGCACATTAGCCTGAGCATCACAGAAAGGAAGGAGGAATGCGGCATAATGCATCATTTACAGACAAACAAACAAATATGAATTTTTGTTTCAATGTCTGAAATCAGCAGCTCATCACGTAATTTTTTTTTACCTTATTTAACCATTAGCTATGCAGCCATTGATGCAAAATGATGCTTTAACTCTCCATCCAATAAAACAAAATATAGGCAGTGTTTATTGGCTTCCAGAGCGCATCATTCTGAGGAGAACGCTCCACAAGGGACAATGACAGATATAACATAAATAGTTTTTTTGGCTAAGGGGCCGTAAAACACATGAGTACCGTATTATTATTTATATATGGGTGTCATCCTTCTGTCAAATGAGCCTTATACCGGAAGCGTAGCGAAACAGCTTGCATTAACACACACTAAATGAAGAGCCAAGAGCTCCCACGTCTATGCAGCAAGATGAAAACAGATGCTCCGCAACCCAAACACTGGTGTAAAAGTCATGTGTTTCTACAGAGAAAACAGAAGGGACTTTGAGTCATTTGCATCAGCTCATTGACTCCATTAGAAAATCCTGAATTCCCATGGTCAAATATCATTATGTGAGAACAACACCGAACCATGCCACGACCAACTGACCACGAATGAACCCTCAAATTGATTTTCTTCCCATAAATATGGCAATGATAAATAAAAAGAGACTTCTATGGCTAATAAAACTTGACTCAAAGCAGGCCTCACATATGTCACTTAACTAACAATTTACACTCCTTTTAGTGTGAGCAGCAAATCACAAACAAATCTGTTTAAATACGACCGCATGCATTCGATTATATGCAAGATGAATGAAGGACGTGGAATTGATGTCCTGTTGAGATCCATGAGAGAATACTAACGTTTAAAACAGATTAAACACGAGGGGTAAATATTTTTCTATATGAAAAATGTAAGGACTCATACAAAAATAACATGTTTTACTTCATACTTTTAACCCTCTAGAATTGTATGTTAGTGTCTGTATCTGCAGAGACCCTCTTCAGACACAGATGACCTGCCTTTCTAACTCACTGCACTAATGTTTTTCGAAGAGCACCTAGCTATTTTTTACAGAGTACATTTTAAATACTAACATATACAAAACAATATATGTGCTATGCAGTACAATATATAGCACGATGAATATATCCTTTTGAAAGAAGTTGTTTAAATTTATGAGCATGTGTGTCTGTAAATATGGTGGGAAAAAAATGTATGAACTTCCTTGACTAAAACAGCATTTGTTTAAGATGCTCTTTCTTAGGGATGCAAACATGAAAAAATCCCATTTTATCACAATAGAATTAAGTATAAGTCCAATACAGGTACTGTTGTGAATGTCCAAAATACGGGGTATGACAATAAAGGTTTTTTTTAATGTAGTTTGAGAATTACTTCTGCTTTTCTATCTTTACAGAATATTTGATTTGCATATATAAAATTAATGTGATTCTTATCTAAACAAAATTCACCAATAACACAAAAAAGCTATAAGCTATAAAGAAAAACAAAAAAAATATCTTGACTATAATACTGTATTATCCCTTACTGTGCATTAACAGTATGTTGTTTACAGTGATTCTCTACAGTAAATAATTTTATAATTTGTTTAATAATTTGTTACTGTGATTTTTTTAACAGTTTGTTATTGGTTACTATTTTTTTTTACAACCTGTAAGAATTTTTAAAATAATTATCTCAGTGTGTTATGGGTTCTGTGATATTTTCTGTAGAATGTGTCCTATTTCACTGTAGATCTCAACAGTACATAATAGATTACCATAATTTTCTACAGGGTCTGATAATTGACTTTGTATCTATACCGTATATTATTGGTTAATGTAATTTGTAAAGAGTTTGATAGCTGACTCTAATCATCTCCAGTATAGTATTGGTTATACTATGGTTATTGATTTTCTTTATGATACAATATACAATAATTTACTGCAATATAAAATCAAATAGTGTGACTGACTACAGTACATGACTGTTTACTGTTACTTTGTTTTTTATTAGAACATATAGGACTTTTAACTTAATAAACAACTTTCTACACTGAAATAGTTTAGACAGATTTTCTGTATGCAAAAATGTTTAACTTCTATTCATTTCACAGCCATGTCTTATGGTTTGTTAAAGGTCCTAACTTGACCTAGCTTTGTGACAGATGATGAATGGGAGAGAAACAGAGTGAAAACTTCGTGGTCCATTCTGGATTTGATCCTCTGGCAAGAAGAGTATTAACTATTACAGTCTGTTAAAGGAGAAGTTTTATATAAATAAATGCAGAAAGAATCTTGAATAACTCTTCACAGTGTCTAGGGAACAATAGGAGTTTAGCAGGCTGTTACATTAACCTTTACCTGTGTGTAATTAATTATTTCACAAGATTCAATCAAGTTGGGGCCATCTTAATTGTTTTGGATTGCAAAACTCCATTACTACTTAAAAATGAGTTGGACCAACCCTATTAAATAAAGTTCGACTTACTCCAATTAACTGAGTAGATTGACCCTTATATATTATATTGACCCAACCCAAGTACATTAAGTTAGGACCACATTATAGCTTAATACTGAAAGAATGCCATTTAATTTGTGTGGCAATACTTTAGATTATTTTTTCAAAGTCCACGCAAAGTGTTTTTTTTTTTTTAAGCTAAAACAGGTTGAAGTGACATAATGTATTGGCTGGTGACCAAAAAGTTGCAGACACTATTATATTTTCAGCTAATGATCATGTTTGGAATGAATGAAGATTTTATTTCTTATTTTTCTTAAAGAGGAAAAATCAGATTGAAGTGTGCAGACGGGTAAAAGAAAAACGGGTTCTTGATCAGACTCTGACTCACCGGTACCAGTCCAGCCCCTTCTCGTAGTTCCTGTCAAAGAAATGTGGCTCATTCCCAACAGCCCTCACGTCAGGGTGGACCCTCAGAGCCTCCAGCAGGGCTCTGGTTCCCCCCTTCTTCACCCCGATGATGATGGCCTGGGGGAGTTTCTTCTCCCCATAATCCATGGTGCAGTTGACGCTCAGGTCGCTGTCCGTGGTACTGAAGTCCTGGTGCTCATTCTCAAGCGCGGTGGTGAGATACGCCGCCGCTGATCTCGTGGGAGAAGCCTGGGTCCTGATCCACTCCATCGTCTTCTGCTCGGCCTCAGCATGATCCCTGACGGCAGAGACCGCCGTGGTTCTCTCGGCCTCCGTGAATTCGGTAAAGCCCTGGGAAGCGGAGTAAAGTTTCTCCCTCAGTGTGACAAAAGTTGTCTCCTCCGTCACCAGCCGCCCCTGGAACACGTAGTTCTCCTGCAGGGAACTGTAGCAGCTCATTAAGCTGTAGAACAAGTAGGTGACCGACAGGGAGAGGGTGAACATGAATAAGATTTTTCGGGGCACTTTAGAGGTGAAAACCGAAGTGCTGGACCAAAATGCCATCTCTGATAGCAGCGATCCTCTCAAAGAAGTGGCCAGACATGTTTCCACCCCGAGTCTTGCATGGACAAAATCAACAGCAATAATCAGTCACCATCAGAGCTGCTCCAGCTGAAGGAGCGAGAAGCTGGACCCAACCAACCCACTCCAACCAAATCATCGCATATTTATAAGGAGCCAGGAAATAGATCGTTAAAATTCCGAGAGAATATCAACTCCCTTTTTCTTGAGTATCGATCTATTTATTTCGAAGCTGACAGACAATGTCACAATTTACTGGACTGAAGATGCAGATGTGAGACGCTGGAGGTCTGGCGTCCTTCCAAATGAGCAGCTTGGCTTGAACTCGGCAGAGTGTGATGAATGGAACCCTGGCGATTTATGAAGAAGAGGCTGGAGAAGCGAAAAAAATGAATAAAGTAGGATTTTTCTACCAACCAGTCCAGTCCAGTCTGCAACAAAAGAGTAGATTCACATTCGCGCATGGAACCTAAAATCCTTTAAATCTTTGTAATTAGAAGCCCGCGCGCACAATTCAAAGCCTCTTTCTATTTTTACTTTTCTTGCAGATGCGCAAAAGCATCCACTCTCCGCACTGTACTGATTACAACAGCTGCTACTTGCCGTCTGTGAGCCTTTCCACATTCCCTCCGACGTGCGCATCGGCTGTGAGCTCATCTAAGAAGCACCATTGAGCGACACAGCGCAACTACGGAGTACACCCACGTTCTCCTTCCACCAGTGCACAAGCAGGGCTCTAAACGTCCCATATCTTTGTCTGAAACATTCGAGTGGAAAGCTGCTGCACCTCCCCCATATGACCGGAGCAAATGATCACCGTGCATGAACAGAGAATTTAAGACGAGATGACTCGGCTTAGATTGTAAAAGTTGACGATCAAACTCCATCTCGATTTTTTTTTTTTTTAGAGAGAGATTATTTACTGAAAGCTCATGTCTGCACCCTGCTGGTTTCCTGTAGAGCACGGCATGTCAATTTACATAAAGGTCAGGAGAAAGTTGATCCTGTCAAACATAAAGTCAGCTCAAATTGATTAAGGAGGAAATTGAGCAACAGATGTGTTTTAAATGAAAGAGTGACTGGAGGTGTGTTTCTCCGCTGCAGATGCAGGAAAAAAAACCCTCCCATGTTCTGCATTGGTTGAAATGGGAATGCATCCTGAATGTATTATTCATGGCTGCAGACTATAATTACAGAGAATGAGAATATTCACCAGACCTTAACTTCAACACTTTGTTGCCTCAATATTGGGATTTAAAATTTCATGCAGCTGAAATGTTTACCTGTATTAAATAATGTAATTCATCAATCACCTCCAACACGGGACGGGTCAGCATTTCACAGATAGTGGGTCACAAATAATTTGCCATACTTGGTTCTCATAACAGAAAAGCCGGTGTTATTTTCAAAGACCTTGTGTTTGGAATGCAGAGATGTATTCCAATGAACAGCGCTGTAAAAAATTATTGGACCTGCTCCTGATTTCTTTTCTCTCTGTGGGTATTTCCCACTAAACTGTGTGATGCTCAAATCAAGTTACAGTCAGTATATGCCAAATGCAGATTTTAAATAAAAATGGAATATTATTTGATTAAGTAAAGAGGTTATCCATTACCAGAATGAAAAAGGATTCACCGCCAACCAAACTAGGTAGGTAGTTGTGCTACTTTAGCAGCATCAACTATTTCTACTAGTCCACTTGAAAACTTTAGTTTTATTCCTTTTGAGTCATTTGCAGGTAGATATACACTGCGGCTTGACACCATTGCCTTTAAGCTTCAAATCACAAACTGATGATCTGGCATTTTGCTTCAAATTGCTTCAAAATGTTCTGATCGGAGGCGGAAGCCATGATTAGGGCAAGTTGCTCTGGCCCTAATGAATCAAGTCGTTCTGACATCACTATGCCACCTTCATGATTGCAGGTATAATTTCATTTTTGTAGAATACTGTTTGGTTTAGACTAGATGTAACGGAAATGTTCAACTTTGAACACATCAGACCACTGGATGTTCCCCCCTAAAGCTCTGAGGTCATCAGATTGAGGAAAACTTTAGACGAGCCTTAAACCATAATCCAAAGGATTAACAGTGGCTTCGCCTCTCCACTCACCCATGACTCCCATTTCTGCCCAATATCTTTTTTTATATTGAAGCCATGAAATTGGACCTTAATTTTGGTGATGGAGGTCTGCACTTCCTTGAATGTCTTCTTTGGATCTTTAGTGACTTCCTGATTGAGCTTTGCCTTTTTCTTGGATGACCTTTGAAAGTTCAACCACCACCACGGTTCACTATTGTTGCAAGTTCATTCCTTCATTCGAGCTGTTGAGTCCCAGAGCCTTAGAAATAGCTTTGGAACCCTTTCAAGGTTGACATATACAAATTATCATCTTCCTTTTCTCTAATGGAATTTCTTTTGATTTTGGAAATGTATGTTACCCGTGAAAACTACACAGGCAAATTTATGCTATGAGAACAGCCTACCTTTTTGATGATGGTATTGAACAAGGTTGATACTAGTCAGATCTGGTTGTGTTTAGTCCAGCCGCAACTAGGTACTAATGCAGATTGGTGGTTTCCTTAAATTTAGTTTATAAGGAGGAAAAGACCTTTTCACAATGCTGATTCATGTATTGGATTACTCTTTCATCAAATTTGTCTTCCCTGACCATCTGTAGTCAGTCAGCAAGGCATTCAAAACAGGTCTAACTCAAAGCCATTTGTAAAATTGTTGGGACAAGACATCTGAATGGAGCTTGGAGTGGAGTTGCTGCTCTTTTGCGTAGAAATGAGCCAGTTTAGGTGGTTCAGGAATCTTTTAAAGACCCAGAAGGTGGTGGAGTGACTGTATATCTACTCTGGTCTGGGAATGCCTTGGGAAGCTCCAGGATGAGCTGGAGAATGTTTCTCGGGAGGAGGGCATCTAGAATACTCTTTTCAGTCTGCTCCCTTAGAATTCTATTGCAGCCAGACGGTGTATTACAAAGTCTGTCATTCACTAGGAGCTTCCAGTTGTAAATATTCATGTCCCTGAGCTTTTGAACCTAATTATAAATATACGACTGTATGGTGCAGTGTTAACTTACACCCACTACTGATGTTTTATAATCTATCAAATTATAATGTGAAAATAAATTGGAAAGAATGTCTAATAGTTATGAACCTACATTGAGTTTTCTCTGCAGTTCCCCTTGACTTTCTTTCCAAGCTTTACACTATGCTTCAGCTCATTGTGTTACTGGCCCACAACTTAATTATTTTTGGTTCATTCTCACTGCTCTCATAGCATTGTTTTCTGCTTCAGCAGACAGCGGCTTCCAGAGGAAAAAGTTCTTATACGTTACTGTACACTGCCTGCTCAGCACCAAATGGCAAAAACACACAGCTAACCTGTGAACACAGAGGAGCATTTAGCTGTTAGAAAGCCTGATATCTCACCAGGAGCAGGTACAGACCAAATGCAGAGCTCAAACAGAATCAGGTAGACACAAATACAACAACAAATGAATGATGTCATTGCGTTGTACCTACTGGATAGGTTAATCATTTATTTATTTTTACTCTTTGTCATTTTAACTTAGAAAATCATGTTTACCTTATGACCATGTATGTTGCACATATAGCTTGTGAGCTTTTATAGTTTATGAAGGTAGAGTCAACAAATTTGTTTTTTTGTTTTTTTAATTTTGTTCCTGTCCAATCCTCTTCTTCATTAATTTAGTTCAAATTTTATGTCTCAACCTGTATGAAAAGTTATTTACGAACTAGCCCTCTCCCTTTGGTGAAAGGGAAGGAAATGTGAACAACTGTTTGGAAAACAATGGTGACTGGGTGTTAGGCAGTCAAGAGCGCATTGGAGAGAACATTGTTTTGTTAAAACGAATGTAATCATAAATTGCCACTCAGAGAAACAAAAAGCTCTCTTACATAAACTGTCTAGTTTATAAAATCAAATTGTTATCGGAATTCATACCTGTCACGCTCTCCTCTTCAGTACACTGGATTCCACAGATGGTCTGTATTGACTGGACTGGGATGGCCGTGGTAAAACCTTTACTTTCAGATTTAGACTTTTCATCCATTAAATGCCGGTTTTTGATGGTGTTTATGGATCCATGTATTTTAAAAAGATGTCAAAAGCCCAGGTAGGAAAAACAGCCCCACAGCACCAGAGATCCTATGCCAAACTTCCCGGTGGGTATGATGGGCTTTTCTTTCTTGCTTTGCTACACCCATCCAAGATGTTTGTTGCCAAAAAGCTCTACTTTGGTCTCAGCTGACCTATGCCCCTGTTCCACTGAAAGTGCCACTGGCGTTTTGTGAACTGTAAGTGCTTTTAAGCTTGCATTTGGATGACAGCAGGGGCTTTTTGTTGTGTTGTAGGTGTTGTCTGATGGTGCTTAGGGACAGTTTCTGAGCCCACAGTGTGTGGGATTAGTTTGCAGACATATCCTTTTCCAGGCTGGTTTAACATCTCCAATCTATTTAAACTTCTTAGTTATAGATCTAACTGTTGAAACAGGCATCATTACCGGTTGGGAAATTTCTTTGCATCTATTGCCAGATTTGTGCAACTCCACAATTTTCTCAATTTATGCTGCCGTTTTTTCATTCTTCATCAAGTATTGTTTTCTCAAGTATTCCTAATCAAACAGTTGAATATGGAAAATTTAAAATAGGTCTGGAATTATGCCTCAACTATCTTTTAATAAGTGGATCTCCTATGGATGCCAATAATTCTGGCATACGAGATATAGCGAAAGAAATTTTGTTTTATGTGAAGAATGTTTTTGTATTTTTTGCCACTTGAATCAAAGGTTAGATTTTTGTGAATTATTTGAATAAAAGATCATGGGTAAAGGTAATAAAGACAATTTTGCATTTTGCATCATTTTTTTTGTGGGTGCAAATAATTTTGGAGGGCACTGCATATTGACCTGTTTTATATTAATTTTGTTCTGTCTCTTATCGGCGCCATTCATAAATTGTCAGACAGTTTGTCCTTTTGGAAGCTGTGTGTTCATATTGTCTCAATTTGCATTGACAAACAAGCAGTCGGACAGGAAGATGCTACATTTATTTATTAAAATGCATTGTAAGGTATGGCAGCTGCTCTAACAAGATGACAATTTAATGTTTGTGTCACAAATCCAACACCAAATTTGCATGCTGCAACTATGGGCAACCCGTCTTCAGGGATGCAAGGTTTGGAAACCTCACGTTTTGCCTCTTCATGTTAATCAGCAGTAATTTGGTCACTCCAGTGTAAAAGATGCTCTTTGTTCTCTTTGTTCCATGTAAATGTGACAAAAGTCAACCACTCTGATCTCCTTCTGCGGGCACATACGCAGTGCTCCTCACGACGAGTGTGAGCCATGGTGTCCTTTTCCGCAGCTCATATTAACATTCATCTCATGTCTAGATTGTATTCAGATATGAATTATCCATAATACATTCATACCTGGAATTTAAAATGTTTTTCATCCATCCAGCGTGTCTACAGGTCTGTTGCAATTATGGTTTTCAACCCTGACAATATTCACACACGGTTAATGCAAAATTATTCTCATAATTCTTTATAAATATACACTTGCAGGCATCAGAGGAGGCTGCTGTGGCAAGCCTGCATAATTCAAGTGCATACATGTATTTCATACACATAATCAGCTGCATTTTAATGCATATAAAAAAAAGAAAGACAATCCAAAATTGATAATATTAAAATTACTTCATTTCAAAATAAGAGCTGTCTTTCATAATTAGTAAGGTTGATACTCAAGATAATTTTTCAGAGATGTTGGCTTTCAGGTTTTAAAATCTAACAAAAATATGTTCGAGGCTAGTAATAGGGTATGTCATACATAATGTCGATTACATTTGATTAGCACTAGCTAATTTTGTGCTAACTGCTAGCAGGTTATAGCCGACTCATCATTAATTTCATACTTTTTGAGCTAATCATTACACTACAATATGGTAATAAAGACTTCACTGAGAGAAACAGGTCTTCCAATAACGCACAAAATCTTAATTTGAATATTATTAGTACTGCATAAAGATATCCCCAAAAAGTAAGAGACATTATGGAGCCGTCATCGCTGCAATCCTTCATGTTAGTGAGATAACTCTATAACTATTTCGGGATCATTTTCAAATTTCTTACCTGGGAGTGATATTTGGGAAAGTATTTATATATCTGACACTAGGGGGAGCTTAATCTTCAAAATTATCAGGCCACAATCTCTCGAACTTTGGTCTGATTTTGTGCAAATTTGGTGCATGCGAATCAACTAGTTAACCGGTATTTTATATGCTCACTAGGGGGCAATTTTTTATGAAAAATGCAGTTTGTTGGACATAACTTCTTAATCCATGGTTGGATATTTTCCATATTCGGTGAATATGAAATGGCTCTTGGAGTGCTATCAAGCAAATATCCTATTTCACTCACTAAGGGGAGAGTTTTTTTCTGAAAAAATTTTTTGTGTCCAGTGCAGAACCCAGAAACCAGTTCATGGATCAAACTGTATACCACATCGATCTAAGTGGAAGGCAGAACTTGATTGGTTTCAGGAAAGGTAGATTGTATATCTTTAACCGTACGGGGACCTCGACCTCCAAATGTTTTGTGTTTTGCACAATAATTTCTCATATTGGGGAGATCTATCTTGTGTCAATTCTGTTTTGCTTTTATAGTTCATATTTTACTCACTAATGGGAATTGTTTTTATGAAAATTACAGTGGACATAACTTCACATTTAATTGAAAGAGTTCAATCAGGGGGATTGTTTCTACAACACAGGGTATTGCAGACTTTTTCGTGGATGTACCCATGCTGTCCGGGACGTTAGCATAGGCTTATACCTTGGTCTTATTCTGTTATCAGAGCATGATAATATTTATTTTGCTCCAAGACGTTTATACTCTGGTACAATATGTAGTTGGAGGGAATTATGTTATATTTCACAATTAAACTGCATTTTATGTAATACCTGTTATTTTCTTTAGTGAGCTTGCAGTGTCAAAGCTCTTTCATTTTCCTAAAAGTCTCTTACTACGGATATCCAAAAGACCCTAAGATAATATATCTCAAATGACATATACCATTATCCACACATCATATTCCTGTGCTGTCAAAGCAAAATACCTCAGGACCCTCCTCCCACTTTTTCGATATAGCTCCGGAGCTGTGGCACCACCTTGAAATTTGAATCTTTTAATATGAAATGACCGGATTCTGAACTGAGACTGTAAGCTGGTGCCAAAATTAACGGTAATGTTGGGGAGGTTTTGGCGGTGCCAGGCTGTTACACTGTTCAGTGTGATATAAGTCACAAAGCTGTGACCAGTTACCACACCCTTCTGTTCCACAGTGACGTACGCCACTGTGATGTGATTTATCAAGCTACAATCAGACAGACGATGAGACACCAGATACAAATGACCATCCCTCCATCACTTCAAATCAATTATTGTGGGACTCAAATCAATAACAGAAGAGACTTCACAGAATGCAATGTCAGAATAAAAGCTGCACGTGCAGTAAAAATTAAATGCTGAAGAATGACACATCAAATATGATGTACAATTTTTTTGCACAATGTTTGACAGAGTCAAGTACGACGAAAATAAATTAAAATTTACTTTATATAAATACTTTAATTTATTTTCAAAAATATATGACAGTTGACTGCATGAACCAGCAGAATGCTAAAGACTACATTCTGCTGCTTCAGGTCCAGTTTTGTGGTCTTCATTTAATGAAGATATCAGAATTCAGGAAGAGAATGCCTTTGGGTCATGCTTGAAGGCATTTTCCTCATGAATTCTTTGAAGAATTTCCCTGCAACATGATTGGAAAAACGAATTATTCTTATTTACTACTGAAACATTATAAAGAGATTGTTAAATCATTGTTGAGAATTATAGTCGATTTTTATTTTTAGTTATGGATTATTTAACTTTTCAATGTAGAGAACAGTGGCACTTAGAGTGAGAAAAAACGAACAGTCCTGCACTCTTGATTAGCTTGCTGGCTTGCAGATCAGCACGGAAACTTGATGGGGACTTCTAAGAAGATATTTATATCCCCAAAAAGTCCGGGTTATTACCGCCGTGTCCACCGTCGTGTCCACCGCCGTGTTCACCCCATATCCACTGCAATCTTTCTTGGTTACGGAATAACTGAAAAACTATAACATGGATTTTCACATTTTAATACCCACATAGGAAGAACTGGTGTGTTTTTGGGAAAGTATAGTTGTATATTGGTGTATATGAATAGGTTTGGAGAGCTCTTTCTTGTATGCATCATAATTAAATCAAAAAAACATTAAAAACACTTCATATTTTACTCACTAGGGGGTGCTTTTTATGAAAAAAAACACTTCCTAATCATTTGTTCAGTAAAATCCAAATTTGGTACATCAAATTTATAATTTTGAGTTTACCATATTTTATTCTAAAATTACATAATATTCATCATAATATAAAGTATAGGTTATTTTACTCTAAATCATATTATACGCTAAAATTTAATTTGAAGAGTTCAATCAGGAAGGTTGTTTGTACAATCCAAGAGATTGGGGACTTTTCCGGGATATGCACTTGCTTTCCTGGACGGCAGCATTGGCCCTGTATAGATTTAGACTTACTCATTATGATCTGCAACTGCATAAAATTGCACATGGTTATTGCCCATAAGAGGTTCCCTAATAATTATTGTTTTTTTTTCCTGATTACATTGTTTTTAAAGTATGGAAGCCAAGACCTGCCGATTAATTATAATTTGTCCGTCATAACAATAGCGACTGTTTTCAGTCATGAGAAAACAAGTCGCTATTTTGTCCAGATAACAAGATAATTTTCCAAACTTTTTTTCTCACATTAATGAAAAAAAAATTATCATGTTTGTTAAGCTTAGCGTAGCTTCCAGGTCATGCCGTCATGTGACTCAGAAAGCCTTGGTCAACTTGGTGAATACAACAATTGATACTTGATTATGACTAATGAGTTTCCTCTGTTGATAAACACACCAGATTCTATGTCATCAAGGTCTCAGAGAGGCAGAAATTTCCCTTGAAGGTGCTTTTTGACCGGTGTGTACACATTGCAATGGCGACACCGGATGTTAATGTGTACGATTTTCCATTGATAAATTAAAAGATTTTTTAGGCAAATATAATACACCTGGATTTCTAGAGTTTTGTGTACCGTCTATGTTAATGTCATTATTATGTACATATGTTGTTTTCATCCACTGTTTTGCTCATATTATTGGCGCTTCCCATAACTTCCGGTTCTCGTTTGCGTGTTGCCATGGCAACAGTAAAATTGGAGCTTGTTTTTTGGTGATTAAGAAAAAAGGATATCTATGTCATGATAACAAGTTAATTATCTCTTTATCATGATATAACGAATATCATGATATTATCTGCCTCTATCGCCGTTCTCCACTTCCATATTAAAGAGATCAATGAAAATGTCAATATACATGAAATATCAGTATCTATTAACCCCAACCATAACGAAACCATAAAAAGAAGTGTTTTTAGAAGTGCCTCCCTCTGGAACTCTTCCCTCCTGAAATCTGCAATGCTTCATCACTGGATATTTTTAAGAAACACCTCAAACACCAACTAATCACCGAGACCCATGACCGTAGCTGATTCTGCTAACCCTCCCATCGATAGCCATTATCATTATGTTCAGCTGTGGCAATTGTTTTATTGTAATTTTTTTTTTTTTATTGTAAAATCCTTGGGTTTCTTGAAAGGGGCTACGTCAATGTAGTTACTTACTTATTATCATTATTATATAATAACCTTTGGTACAACCCAAATCCAATCCACATATTATCTGTTCCATAATCATGAACGGACAATGTTAAGGATTGCTGTTATTTTGACATTTTAGTGACATAAAGAAATGAGATGACAGATAAAATAAATTCCAAACAGAATAAAACTGTGGCCATTAAGGTTACAACAATGTTTTTCGGAATTCACAGCTATTTTATTTACAAACTATTACGTTTATTCATGCAATGTACAATTAATTAACAGAATTGTAGTTTGAAAGATGTATATAGACAATCATTATACTGATAAGTTCCAAAATGGAAAACAAACAAACAAACTCATTGGTCATCATTCACATGTAAACATACACGCACAAAAAACATTCTGTTCTTAGTGGGGACTTTTGTGCCTCGTCAGTAAAAACTTCCAAATACAAATACATCCTAACCCGTTAAGGTGCCGTTTCAAAGGCAAAGGAAATTTTAACTGAATAAGGCCATGTTTTCTAGCTAAATTTTTAGGTTTCCTTTGAAACTCTGGGTGGGTAGCAGCCGATGGCATCTCGGCCATTTGTGAGACGGTTAATCAAGACGGTTTATATGTCGTCAGGAAGCTGCATATGGACATGAATAGGTATTTGGGTGATCTTGTGTCTATTCACACTAATATATCCCACCCCTCTGGGATAATGCACTGCAAAAACAGCCTTACTAGAAGCAAAAATGATGCCTTTATATTCTTAAATGTGTCATGACTCTGGTTACATTTAGTAATTTCTTGGTTAAGTCTGTTTTGGTTTTCTCATTTTATTTTCAAGGTTATTGTCATTGTTTAGATCTCTTTCATGTTGTGTTTTATTTTGAAAGCATTGTTCCATGTGTTTCTGTTAGATTTTCACTTCTTATGTTGTTTCTTTGCAGTCTGTTTTTACACTGGTATTCTGTTTGGTTTTTGTGTTTTGCGTAGCTGTTTTTTGTTTTTACTCGTCTTTCTTTTCCCTCTCTGTGTCTGTCCTGTGATTCTATTTTCATATGTGATTGTCAATCATGTCCACCTGTGCTCTCTTCCCAGCTATATCTTATTGTCTCATATAGTCTGTGCTTCCCTGTCCTCTAATGCCAGTTTGTTGTTGATATTTCCAGTTAAACGTCCCAACCATCCTTTCCTTGTGTTTCCTAGTGAGAATATTTCCTAGTGGGTTTTTGTGGATTTTTTTTGTTTTGGACTTTGATTGTTTTTTTTTTAATCTCCCCCTGCCTTTTGGATCATTTGGATGGTTTGCTTCGTTGGACTGCGGACATGGTTTTGATCGCTTCCTGTTTTCTGGACTTTGGATTTTGGATTCTTGTATTAAATATTTTATGTCCACCTGCTCTACCTCTGTCTCCATGTGCAGGTGGGCTTTAAACTCTGTTTCAGCTCTGAGTTCCTAACAAAATTATGATCAAATTTTGTTGAAATTAGCAAAATAACATGCAGTGGAGTAAGAAAAATTTGCGTAGCTAGAATTCTTGAAATAAGCATGAAAACCTAGCAACTGAAATCTCGTAATGGGCTTTAGATTTGGGCAAAAATGCTCAAATTTAATTATGGATCCATTATTAATCACATTTTTAATCAAACACTGTACAACATAGTGAATTTATTTCTCACCATTGGACCCATCCCTGAAGGAAACATTGGCAGCCCCTTTAAAGCACCCAGGGAGCTTGTATTGATTTTCCGCATCTTGGTCAAGGATTCTTTCTCATATGGACTGCGGGGCTCAAACCATTCAACCGCCGATCTTCCAATTGGGGGACGACAACTCTACGCACTGAGCCACAGCGGCCGACACAAGTTTGCCAATTACAACCATGAAAGTTATATATTGAAGATTGATTTACTTCAAATTAGTATTTAAGTTCCCTGATTGGGCAGAGTTTTAGAATCTATTGCTTCATGCGACATGAATAATTTTGAGAAAAAAGTTTTATATAAGACACAATTTCTTTCTTTCTACTTATTCTTCAAATAAGGAAAAAAATCTTGCTCTGCTGGGATATTACGCAAACCACCGTTTTACCGATTAGTTGGAGTATTTTACAAAGCAAAAATAAGATATATTTTCTTAGAATAAGGTAATTCTCTAACAACAAACAGGCTTGACAAGATTATTTTTCTTTTGAAACAAAGAAAATATATTAAATGTCCTGGATAGAAGACTTTTTTTTTTATTTTCTTGAAATACCTATAATGCTTTTGAATCCTCTAATTTGTGACAGACTGCTGAAATACAACCCTCCTTGTCTTTTGGATTGGATTCACTAGTCGTTATCGTATTGAAACACAGCTTCTCAGTCTGATCTGTTCGTCAGATGACCTCCAAAGGACTAGGTCTGACTTATTGTCCTGTCTTTACTCTTACAGTCAAAATTAAAACCTATTTTGTAAGGGGATCATGTTGTTTTTGTATTTCTCAATAGTAACAGTCATAAAACTTAATTATTTTAATCTCAAAGAGATAACCATGAGTCAAAACTGAACTCCGTATGACAATCTCTATCGCCATCTTTATGAAATTCCTTCTATTGATATTATGTGACTGTTTAATATGGATTAATGACCACTCATCTGATGAGAAATACTGTTGATTTTAGACATTCTGCAACTACCAGAACAGTATTTATTCACACTCTGCATTTTTTCTTTGGATGTGATGATGGTTTGGTAGTCATTTCTGCACAAGACTAGAAGTCTGTTAGTCACTAACTGATCAAGACAAGAGAAAGGCTGCTGTTTTGAATATGCTGTCTTTAGTGGGGCTATATTTTCTTCCTTGTTCTGAAATGGCTACAGTGTCGATGCTGAGGTGAAATGATAGATACTATCCCCTACTTGTTAAATCAATAATTCTGCGTCCCTCCAATGTTGTCCGTGCTGCCACACTGCTGACTAATTAGATGATAAAAAGTGATGGATGTGTATTAAGTTCTGTTGGCCCTTAAGAGAACTCCTCTGGGCTTTGTACCATTTCCTGCTGACCTTTTGGATCCAAACTTTATTGTATGTGGATGCAGTTACATCAATTTGTAGGATGTTTGTGATGCAGCAATTGGGTGGTGTTATACACACACAAAGACACAAAGACACACACATACATGCATATATATATGCATATACACATTCATATATATATAAGAAAAACGTATTGATCCTCATTTCAGCACAGGTAATAATGGGATTTCACTAATTTTCTCCAATAAGTCACAATGGGATAAATTAACCTGACTGGAGTCTTCTGTTTCAGACAAACCAATAACCTGTATGAGTGGGTCATATTTTTAGCTGCACACTATGAGCATTTGAAGTTAATCAAAATTGTGGGAGGATGAAGATGGTGTACATTATGGCTGTTCTGAGGTTACATGGACTGGGTATAGTCAGTAAGAGCGATGAGAGTCCACTAGAATGCAAGTATGATACGGCTGCACAATATTGTGATTCTGTCTAGCTTAACATCAAGGTAGATGATGTTCTTGAAAACATTATGCTTATTTAAAGAATGACCTGTTTGATTTACGTAACAAGTAACGTAAAGAATTTACACTAAACTCAGTTGAGATAGATTCATTTTATTGACATTATTAAAGTGGGATTAATTAATTATGTGCAAATAACTTGACTGTAGCAGGCAACTGCAAAGTTTTCTGGTTGACTTGGATTTAATCAATAGGTCACTGTCCAGCAGTACTCCCATCAGAAATAGCAGTCTAAACATTGACAGTTAAAGTGAAGAACCTTGAATATCTCGTGACAATGGCACCTGTCAAAGCATGGGACACATTAGGCATCAAGTGAACATGTTGTGCAGGAAGTTGATGTTTGGGAAGCAGGAAAAAAGGGCCAACATAAAGATCTGAAAGGTTTTCACCAGGATTAAATTGTGACTGCTGCAGGAATCAGAGCATCTCCAGAACTGCAGGTCTCATTGTGTATTCCAGGTCTGGCCTGTGTCTACATCTGCATAGAAGAACAAATTGCTGAAAAGTTCATCGCTGGTTCTGATTAAAAGCTGCTAGAAATACAGTGCTGCATAGCTGCAGACCAGTAGGAGCACCCATTCTGTTGGGGGAAAGCACTGAAAATGGGCACAGCAGCATTATAACTGGACTATCGGAGCATTTGCCCAAATGGCAAAGGACTGTCTCAGCATTATCCTGTCTCAGGATAATGAACCCTGCTACATTGCATGATATATGGATCAAAAATACTTTGAGAAACATAGCAATAAATTTAAGGTCTTGAATTAGAATAGAAAGTCCTCATATTGCAATCCAATTTAGCGTCTGTGAGATGTACTTGAACAAGAAGTTTGAACAGTGGAGGCCCCACCTTACAACTTACAGGAACTGCTGCTAATGTCTTGGTACCAGATACCAAAGAACACTCGCAGAGTTTGTGTAAAGTCCATGCTTAGACAGGTCAGAGCTGAATCCACACCTTATTAAGCATGTGGTTATAATGTAATGGCTGTAAGGAAATTAACCTATAATTTCAAATTGAATTCTAATCTAACTTGTTGATTGTATTTCACCTCAGTTGACAGTGCCAACCTCTCCATCTGTTTTGTCCTGTTGCATTGTCTGGACAGGAGTTCCCCTTCACTGTTTTCAGGTTTTTCATTTGATTTGAACGTGTATGTTTCACTCCTTTTACGCATGAGGGAAATGTTCACTCTGAACACCCTTGTTTGGCAGCTTGAAGGTAGTTAGCCATATTATATTTCAAACTAATCTCTTACCCACTGAGACCAGTAGCGGAACCTTGCACCCTTAAACATGGGTGCTTCTTCACTAATGCTTTAGCTTCTGCATAAAATTCAGCACATGAGGGATAAGACTTGATCATATGTTTAATTGATGATTTGAAGCTAAACTTCCTTCTTGATTCTTGGATGTGTTTGATTTAGCATCCCAAAATGACGTGGCTCTGCCCAAACACATTCTTCTTTATTTTAATCCAACATTGAAGAATCGAATGAGCTCTCTATCAATCTGAAAATTTGCACTATAAAATACTTAGTGTTGTCAGCATCACATCGGCTCCTTGACAACTTGTTTGTTATATTTTAATTTTACCATTTTTATGTTTTGGAATTTATAAATGCTTTTTATATTATGAACTATGTGCCTCTCATGACTTAGTTTGTCTTTGTGCATATTTTGTTCTCTCTCCCCTGCCCAGGGACAACTAATGGAAATTAGCATTCAGCTAAATCTGGTGTAAAGTATCTTTTTTGGGGGACTACTATGCTTGTTTGTGCATGGCACCTAGCATAAACATACATAAATCATCGAGGACATTTTTAATTCATCATTTTGATTCTGTGATTCAGTCAATATGGTTACTGTGGGTTAAATCAATAAGGTTCAGTGTCTTTAACAAGTCTTTAGTTTAAGCTACTTCTACTAAAAATGAACTCGATTTGAAAATGTAATATAGATATGATAATCAAATTAGCTGTAGTTCTATTTTTCTAAAGTCAACAACTCACAGGCTTCCCTCTTTTCAGTGAAAAGTGGATAACGCAAACAAAATGAGTTCTAATTTATATTAGGTCTAGCCTTAAAAAGGGTTTATGAATGGCTTATAAGTAGTTCATTATATGACATTTTATAAATCATTATTCAGCTATTGTAACTCATTAGATCAGAACATCTCGGAATCTTCCCAATCAGTTCTAGCAGGAACACAATATGTTTCCAATTACAGCACCAATCCACCAGGTCAGGTTAACTTGTGTCTCTCAGCTAGAACACTGTGCACATCATTTTCAAGACATAAAGTAATGAAAATACCTCAGAAACAAGTAGGGAAAAGGTAGTATTTCCATTTTGCGAACAGTCTAACGGAGGCAATTTTTTTTTTCTCAGGTTACACACCATGAACTATGCTCTGCTTTGGAGCATAACATAATTTTTTGTAACATCCTTCTCATCTACTCACCACACATCCTCAGCAGCAGAAAGACAGCAACTAAAACACTCAAGCCAAAAAGATAATACAATTCTGCTTTTATTGTAAAATACTTTCCATTACGAATATTAAAATGCCAATAAGGGATGCTATGAGTTTTCACCACTTGAATCTGATGACACTAAATATTTCAATAAGATCTTTCAAGTTATGATAAGTGATTTTCAGTGGATGTGAATGTCACTGTGTTGAAACAGTTTGCAGAATATTTAGTATTTTTCTCCGTTTTCCTCACATTGTTTACTGCAATTGATGACATCTTATTTCTTTTGCTTATTTCTTTTCATTGCCCATTGTGCTAGTGTGCCATTGTATAGCACTGATGTTAGACTGATGAAACGCTCTCTGTGATTTATTTTTATCTTTAAATGTATCGGAGCACAGCCAAATAATGGGGTGAAATTAAAGGACTGCTGGAAATGTTCTGTTGGATGCATCATTTTAAATGAATTTCTTTTGGAGATGGCCTAAATATCATTTTTCTCTAACGACCTACCATTGGAAAATGTCTTGAATTGATGACATCCATTTGCCCTTTCCACAAATTGTGTTTTGAAAGTCAGTCCCAGCTTTTATGTCTTCCATGGAGTTACTGTAAAGGCTCACTTTCCTCCAGGTGCTACGATGACCTGGACTGGAACTGCGTGGAGTGAGGTGCCCGTGGACTGCAGGACTGCAGGTCTCCTCCTGAATCTCTTGTTCCTGAGTTAGCAAGGTGTCCCCTGGTGCCTCCAGGTGTGGCTCCCTCAGCATAATTAAGGTGGGATCTGCCAGTGCTTCTGGGCCAGGGTCATTCATCAACTGGATCACCAGTAAGATTAATGTGCACTAGCTGCAGCGCTACAATGGATTGATGCCACTTGCTAAGATAATTAGCACTGGCCTCCATAAGACTGCAGAGGTCTCCGATCAGTGAATGAGGAGATTTGCAGCTTTGCATTTTAAATGAATAGTCCATCATTGCCTAATTAAAGGATTATTGGAGACAGTTGTGTCCAGTATCCCGGACAGTAAAGCATAACTGAAGGCCACACTAGATAGATTAGCTCTACCTGCTTACTAGCAAAGTGCAATGTGATGAAATTGCTGACAAAAGTAATCTCAGAGGAGAACGAGCTGGATGTGCATCATTCTGCAGAATGTAAATCACAAAAAGGATTTCTTTTAACGGAGTATGGAGTCGAGATTAAAACATTTAAGTATTCAAACAGACTTAATATTTTCAAAAAACTCACTTAAGCTATTTTTTTTATCAAAATATTGTTATCGATTTTGTTTTAGACAAAAAATACAAACTTATTGACATTAGAACTTCTTAATGAACAAACAAACATTTACATATATATGTATATAAAACACATAGATGGCTGTGTGTATATATGTTGGAGCTGCTGCTCCCCTTTTTGTGATTAATAAAGTTTGGATTTATCTATCTAAATGTAAATTATATATTTAAAGTTTTGTAAAAAAAAAATAAAATATAAAAAATGTACAGATAAATAAATAAAAATAAATTAATCAAGCTTTGATAGTCTTTCCGTACATCATGATTTGCTTACAACCAGTTAAAGAATTATGAATGCTCATGTTGGAACATGTGAGAGGATCATCTTAAGTTAGTATAAATTGATCCCTGCTTCTCCAGGTCCAGGCAAGAAAGTTTTGCTGATACTTCATAATCTTCCTACCTCAGTCACTATTGATGTAGGCTATAGTAATGACCATCTGTATGGTGCACGGCCTGTCATACGGACTGTCTAACATTGTTCACCAGGTTGGCTGACGCTGCCATTACTGTGAACCTGAGAACTATTTTCATGCCTTATGTGTATAGTCTGATGTACCACTGGTCTGTCAATAGGTGCGCATCTACTCGCAGACTTCATAATCTACTCAAAATCAAAATCTACTCCCCTGGGTGTTTGTACGAGGGGAGCCATCAGAAGGAAGGGGAGCCTTCCTTTATGGTCTTTGGGGTCTCACCAGATTATATTATGTGAAATTCACATTTTATGAAGTTATATAATTTGTTTAAACTGATATCAACTATTTTAAATAATTAAATATTTATATTTCTGTTGAATAAGTGGAATACAATATTCATAGCTCTGTTGTTGTTAGATCTTCGAAGATAACGAAGCACTAAAGCATTGGTTTTATATAGTTCAAAGGTGAGAATTACATGTGATTGCATTTATTTAGTTAACTATTTTATTCATCAAGATGGAAAATAACTGCAATCAGTCTCTACAGGAAATCAAACATTAAATATAAAATAATATGAGTATCACTGTTTGCAAAAACAAAATTTGAAGGAGTCAAAATGAAGAAAAAGAAGAAGAGACTCCACTTGTTGTGTAAACCATTGTACAGTTTCACACTGAGAGGGTAGGGGTGAGCCAGGCTTTTCTGGCTGTAAGCCTCCCTGTATATGAGGCTTGTTTTTCATTGACTGTGTCAGGAATCAAGAGGGCTAATCCCTCAGAGACTTCAGATGAAAGTTTCAAAAGAAATAATGAAACGCGCATTGCCTTAGGGTGCATATCAGGGGTGAACATACAGCAAGCTGGAGAGAACAGCAGCTGCACACGACAAGCAGCAAAGGAAGAACATAACAGCTTCCCTTGCTTCCACCCCCACCAGTCTAACTATAAATCACATGCTCTGTCTCCAAGACATAAACAAATACGCTGCAGAGCACATCAGAAACTTGGAACAGCTTTTCAGCTTTTGTTCTTTTAAAATATCTGAATGATGCGGAAAAATTACAATAGACTTTAACAAGATTTGATGAAAAAGTCATACTGCGATGGTAAGGGACAATATTGCGATTTGTAATTCGATTGCGGTATAATGGTTATAAAGGAAAATAAAGACATCACTGAACGCTTTGAAATGTGTATTTCTCATTACAAACACACAAAGTTAGACTTGGAGAGAAAAATACAAGACTAAACTACTTGTACAGTAGGATTTTCAAAATAACTAATATTTTACTAAATTAAAAGAGAAACATTAACAAAAAATGTATTTTTCAAAATAATGGCATTTGTCAAATCCTCAGTCGTACAACCAAATAAAATAAATGATGAAATTCAAATATTCAAAATAAGATATTTGAAAGATGTTCATGCCGTTGTCTGTTTAGATAGCGACTTGGAACTCCTCAGTAAGGGGAGTATTTCAAGAAGCGGGCTTAACAAACTTTCTGATGCCCGAGTGAATGTATATACTAGTTTTATCGTATTTTGTAGTGTGTGACAAGGTGGCAGAATAATATTGACTCGTTTTTTTATAATCATTTATGGGCACTAAACTCACATGAAAGCAGCTGAAAAATAACACAAAAAACCCAAAGTTAATCTTGAGTGGACACAGAACTCGCTTCGGGATCCGCAGGCCCCCGGGGTTGAGCCTGGGAGGATAGCGTGATGTCAGCAAGCATGGTGACCACTGGTACGAATAAAACTTAATGGATGGCAGATAGATTCAAGACTATACTTCACTTTGGATGTAAACATATGTATAATATCAGTCAGTGGCTCTCTTTCCAGTAGCTTTACTATCAATTATTCTCTGTTTTTTCCGTTTGAAAAAAGAATGGAGAACAACAAGCTCAGATGTGAGGGACATCCACTGTGTGAGATGTTGAGATGCACGGCTTGAAAATGTCCTTCACATAAATCATTTAATAAAAACACAGATAATCTGGGTTCCCTCAGTCCTGTCTGGACATCAATCTATTAATATGACAAACGATTGGCGGAATTACATCACGTCTGCAGCTCAGCTTCATACTTCAATTTCTCTCATACATATTTATTTCATTAAATCACAGCCATTTGCCGTCCTGTAATCGCACAGGCTGGTATCGCGATTGGCGATTTGTGATAAAATTAATCATGCAGCTCTACTGTAGACTAGAGCTGCATGACTTTACTGAAGAGAGCAGACAAATCTTCAAATAGGTCACTCTTACATTTTTGCAACTATATGCAATTACAAAGTCACAGAATCAGATTTGTGACCGGTTCTTGGAAAGGTATAGGTTCTAAAGTGTGTGTGAGCGTGTTTGCATGTCAACAGAGAAATGATTTTGTGTTCACACATTATCACTCTGTGCCTGTCGGGGTGTTTGGCTGCGTGCTGTGTACAATTTTGTCTACATTGACTGGCAGGTAGACAAGCCGTGTTGGCTTTACAGAACAATCAACCTGGACTTTTTCAATGTTTGAATCTGGACTGTTTCACTTTATGAGCTTGAACGGTTTCACTGTATGAACCTGGACTGTTTCAGTGTATGAGCCTGTGCTGCTTCCCTCTGTGAATCTGGACTGTCTCACTTTATATACCTGAACTGTTTTACATAATGAACCTGGAATGTTTCACTTAATGAACCTGGAATGTTTAACTTTACGAACCTAAACTGTTTCATCAAATTAACCTGAACTGTTTCACCGAACCTGAACTGTTTCTCTTTATTATCCTAAACTGTTTCACTGTATGAACTTGTACTGTTTTACGTTCAACCATCATTTATCTGTATTGCTTAAAAAGCTTCATAGTTGTGCTATGCTATGTTGCTACGTGTTGTTATGAGTGAAAAAAAAAGCTCTGTCAAAAGCTATATCTTATTCAACAAATCTAAATCTGTACTGTCCACGTACTCCATCTGTACACTGTCAAAACTGCAGAAATTAATACATGGCAAAATGCCATAATGTGACAAGCAAATTACCCTAAAAGTGGCACTATTTATCTAAATCACAGGTTTTGCTGATTAAATGAAGTTGGTAAATTCAAATGCACACATTTCTTGATGTTATGTCCTCGTTTAACCTGATATTTTTTGTGCTATATGTGATGGAAAAATAACTAGAAAGAGGCATTTCTTGAAGTCAAATGTTTCAGTCAATGTCGTCTCCAAGCTATTTTTTTTAAAACAAATTACATTACAAAAACAGCTTTATAATATAGTATTTGATTTTCTTAGTAATTTAATAAATAAATACATAGATATAAAACAACTCCCAACTCTGAGACTTATGGTAATATCTTCTACCACTGGTGCAGTTCTACCAACCACAACTCAGTATTTTACTGTAAATTACATAGATTATTTGTTCACGCTGTTGTCTAACAGGACGCTATGGAGTCATTTTGGTTGCATGATGACTTCACGTGATTCCTTTGTAAATAGGCCCTGGCTTCACCAGCGCTATAGCAACTGGGAATTAAATTAAGTTTTTCTATCATCCTTTTAGTTTGAAAGATGAAACTATCCACTAAAAGATACCAATTTGGCCTCACCATTGCTTCAGTTGGTTTTATGGTTTTAATAACAAATCACTCTTGTGCAGAGGAGACAAGTAGACTCCGAACCAGAGACTTGAGCTTCATAAAACAAATACCGAACCACTGAAGGGACAAAATTAGAATGCCATACTGTTCACAAACTATGCACAGAGAATGGAATTCTCAATGGTGCTGGCAGTGGATAGCATCTGAATCCTGCTGGTCATACATATGGAAATGTACTTTCCCCTCCACATAGTGATGATTTGAGGGTTGGGTCATGGAACTTATACAACAATCCTTATAACTACTAATGTGCAATACAATATTATGAAAGATGCTGTTCAATTACAAAATGACATCAGTTTCACTGTTGTTACTTTTTTGCAGTTGGCCAGAGGTTGAACAAACGACAATCTAAGACGGTTGACCATTTTTTAAAGTGTCCACTCAGCTTGGTTCAGGTCTTTGTGTACACAATAATTACATGAGTGGGTATAACCACAAAAACTAGTAAGAGTTATACCGTCACTTACTCGACCAATTTACTTCTCTGTTTTCATTATAACGGTAAGAACACTCAACATTATAAGGCTATATAATTAAAAATTTTGGGAAGTTTTCAGTACAATAGCAACTTTTAAATTATAATTGTAATATACGCTCGGTTGGGAACAGGTGCAGTGCAACTGGCCGAATCAGCAGCTAACGCAGTGACATACACATCAAATATAGGGTGCTTTTAAGATAACAATGTAGCATGAAATGGCTGTTGGTCTGTTGGAATGTCGGTTCATCATTACAGTACTTACTGAAACCTCCGAACTGCTGTTGGATGGACTTCAAATACATTTGTCATAGATATGTATAATGCCAAGAGTATTAATCCTAAAGTTTGTAGTGATCATTTAACTTTTCCATTGTACCACCGGCAGTGAAATATCTCTATATATCTATTTGATGGGTTGGAAAATATATTCACATGTAGTCATAGTTGTCAGACAATAAATTATCACGACTCTGTTGATTTACATTTCTACTGGAATAGAGTTAACAATGGACAATCAAATCCAATTATTGGATTGACATATTGGATAGGAAGTGAAAATATTTAGGCCTACACATGTACACAGAGTATAGAGTACATATTGACTTGAGTACCATAGTTTGATTGAAGTGTTCACAATATGTCTTAAAAAGCAGGAAAATAACAGTTTTCATGGCCTCACCTGTAGTTTGTATATTGTATTGCTTACCAAAAGTAAGCAAACCAGCAGACTTAACCAATGTAATCATACTTGCTACATATCAGCAAAACATTTGGAATATTTAACTTTACATTTTTATTTTATATATCACTGTACAAATGAAAAATGTACAGAAATAGAAGTGTACAAACACACTTTGCACATATATAGCACAAGTGAAACATTATTAAAACAAAATAATAAATCTCTAATATCTGTATGGTCCAGTTCCCAAATTTTAATGATTTCTTCTGTGGTATATGTGCCCAATTCCACCCAGTTTCATGGTAATCGCACAAATATGCTTAACTGATAGAATATGGCAGATGACAGTCTTAAAAAAAGTGAAGCTAAAGGACTATCCCTGGACTTTTTGGCCGGAACTTTTCCAAAATCCAGTGTTTTCTTTATTCTTATAAGCCCCACCATTCTACCATACCATCAAAATCCATCTGGACAAAAAAATAGATAAATAAATAATTAACTCAAAAAGTAATGGAATGTTACAGAAAAAAAAAGAAGAAGAAATTACTGATTTTGTCCCTTTATCCATATCTGCTTCAAAATTTAACATGTTCTACCTGGTCATATGCCAAACCAACATACCAATCCACACATCAGTTTTTGTGTGATCTGGCTAAAAGATAGATACATAATTGTGAAAACATCACCTCCTCGGCTGAGGTAATCAGAGTGCAACTGTCACAAAAAAAAAGTCTATATTTTCTGAGGCCATCCGTCTAAATAGTAGCATGAAAGTGTTTTCTGAAAGACAGCTACCCAGATCATTTTCATGCACTGAATGAAAAGTGGAGGCAGCTGTCTCTCATTCTCCACCTGATTTACCAATACCTGACACGCCAAACGGGTTTCCACAATCGTTCTGCTCTGCTGGGCTGGGATTTAGTTTCACACTCTGCATCATATGCCAGAAAAACAAGAGGGTCAGTGTTTATTGAAGGCATCAGAAAAAAAATAATGTCCAAGTCTCCCCGAGGGGGCCTTGGACCTCATCTTTGTCAACACATCCCCCTCCTCCTCCACAGCCATTCCTCTATATATTACTATGTTGCTGCATAACCTACACCAAGTTCAGGCACTTCCTGTGGAATGACAGTGTATGTTGACCTGTACCTGACCTCAACATATGTTAATAAGGCTTTAAAGTGAAAACCTTTGAGCCCTGTTTTCTTTCATGCTGGTAGACCGATGGATGATTAAGTTTTTTTCCCATGTTTCAGATCAGCCAATGCTTTAACTGCTTCTAAACCCCATTCTTATTCTTTACCCTTGACTCTGTCGCCGATGCACCTTTGAGCTTTTAACAACATAAGTTTTAACCTTTAGGTCTTAATTATACTAAAAGCATTTGAAATCCAGTGCTCTTTCTGTTGTGGTGTACCTTAAACTTAGATATATGTTGATTTAAATGCCTCGTTAAGATGTTCAATTTGTAGACTAAGAAGTTTACTCCTCCGTTAATGTTCTTGGGAAATTGAACAGAGTCTCTGAGTGCACATTGCTGTTTCGGGAAGCATGACTGTTCATTAAAATTATTTTTTCTTTCTCTCCTGTTGGTAGAGCTGTGAGAAAGGATGTTAAGTTTCTGCCGGTGAACAAACATAGAGTAATTTAAAGGATTTATTGGAGGCAAGACAAGCCGGGTGCAAGAAGAGCATTTGTCCAAATGTGAGATCGAGGGTTGGTACAGTATTTCTCCATTCACAGAGGGTGAATGTTCACATGGACAAGAATTATGATCCTGCTCAGAAAAGTTCGATAACACCCAGGATGAGGTTAAGTTTATCCACTATGTCAAGAGATAAAGATTCTGGTTTGGCTTTTCAATTTCTTCCAGGATTTACCCAGTTCTTATCACATAAGTGTGACATGGTGGTGCTGGTGGTGGTGGTAGGGGGGGATCAAAAGGTTATCAGTTGTTGCACTCTGAAGGGAGACCAGTTGTGTTTTTATACTGTATTTGTTGTTGCACCAATATGACACTTTGAGTTCCCATTTTGAATGATAAAAGAACCAAACTGTTGCTGCCATATAAGTGATGTGTTGTGATATAAGAGCATCGGCGATTTTAGCTTGTGTGGCATCCTTTGCGAACTTCCCTTTCAACGCTATATATACAGTACATGAAAAATATTTATTTACTTATATTTTGTGGTTTGCTTACATATCTATGACTATGTAATAGCTTTAACGTAAAAAATGAGCTAATTTGTTTTTAACTATGGATATAAGTAGATTTTGGTTTTGAAAAAATAAAGTGACCGAACATCAACAGGCATTTAAATACAAAGTAGTTTATTCTTCTGTTCTAAGTAATTACTAATAAATTATCAATAAATACTTCAAATTCTGCAGGCTGTGCACAAATATGAACAATGTGTTGTGGTCACCACTACTCATAGCTTTGCCCTCTCTACCTAATTTGTGTTACAGTTGTAATAGATTTGCTGTAGCCACACATATTATCATGATGATGTGTAATTATATCCAATATTTGTTGTGGTTCGCCAGAAAACCTAATATTGTCGCCCAATGGGTCACAGCAGAGCAACCAACACAGCATTACATTACTTTACAAATAAGTGAGCATGATCCCGCCCCCTACACCTCATAATAATTAATAATAACTTTTAGAAACAGTTCTGACAAAATAGTTTCATCTAGATCAAGGCATATATTTTTAAAATAAATTTATCTGGATTAAGAAAATTCTGTGGGACTATTTGATAAAGTTGTAAATACATTTTGTTTGAAAAATGAATAAATAAAAAAAAGCTTTCGGCTATTTGCTTTCAGGGTAGCCACAATGTCTCATCTTTCTCCATTCATAGGCCCCTTTGGAAGGAGTAGTGGATGGTACGGTAATGCTGCTGGCTAACAGTACCAGTGATAGTATAGTATTTGTTAGTATTGATAGTATTTGTTAATCAGTGTTGTTTCCCATATATTGATTTGGCATAGGTTTTAAACCGCATGCCCTTCCTGACACAACCCTCGCCATTTATCGCAGGCTTGTGAGTGTCACTAGAAGTATTCTGGATTGTGACCTTCTTGTGTCTGTTTTTTTACAGTAAGTTAAATACAATATTTTAATTTAGTTGATTAACACCAAGAGGTACATAATTTATAGGCTGCAGTAATAGTAGAGATGGCATGAATGTGTATTCTAATGTGTACAATAGGAAACTCACATCTTCCAGCTCTTCCTTTCTTTTGTGTGTGTTTATCAGTGTGAGACAGTATTTGCTATAAGGATAAATGAAATTGGTCGTTAAGAGATTTTAAAATAATGCGATCATTATGCGTGCTCTCTCTTAAGTTAAGTCTAGGTGGATTTAATTTTTCATTTAAAGTTTTTTTTTATGTTTATTAAAAACAGATAACCCCACAATCCATGTCTCACCATTGAATGGGGCCTTATAATGGCTCTGTGATTCTTTTAATGACAAGAACGATATCATCTATCATAAGACAAGCATAATAAGTGTTTAAAACAGCCGGTAAAGTTCAGAATTACTAAAAGTAAAAAAATTAATAAAAAAAATTAATAAATCATGAACTGCACTAAGCTATGAAAACACAGCTATTTTGCAGTATTCATATAGTCATATAGTTTTCCATATTCAATAGTCAGTGCAACTCAGTAGTCACGGTATTCAGTTTTACTAAGTATTCAGTTATCATCGTGAAAACAAACAGATGAGGGGTTTAAAACCGCAAGTTATTGCAAAAGTGCAGGTGAACTGGAAACCTCCACCAAGGCACCTAGCATCCTAGGTTTAGGGAAAATTAATTAATTTAGATATTGCAAGCTCCTAAATGTACCGACAACTCCAACACCTGTTCTGAGTATCTTTCAAATACCCTGTAGCCAGTCGTTTCGGCTTCAGCTTCTCTGTTCAGCCAACTGAGCCCCCAGTTCCACCTCAAAAGGAACATCAAAAGACTAGCCATTACTTAAAGGAATCAAAGGAACAAATGCAGCAATAGCTAAAATTGTTACGTCACCACTCCAAACGGTTTATTATTTTATTTCATTTTATTTTAAATGCTGGAAAACACGTAACATGACATGACATGATAGTTTGGGTAAAAGTTCATGCAAACCCTTCCTGTGTTTTTTCCGTAATCTTTCTCACAAACAAACCGACAGATGCACAGGAGTGAAAAGATAACCTCATGGCGGAGGTAATTAAAATCATCTAATCATGAACTTTGCTTTATTTTGTAACAACTACTAAAAAATAAACCCAGCACAAGTTGTATAAGGTACTGGAAAGTAGCAGGCGAGTTTTTCATGCTGAAGGCCATAACTGTATACTGCGTGAAGACATTCAGAGTAAAGTACATCTTTGGGTTAAGATGTCAGATGCACGAGGAATAAGGGGAACCCTAAAGAGATAACCTTTAAGAAGACCTACCTTTGGGATTAACTTTGAGGGGCCGATTCTGTCAATACAGTCCTCCATTCTAGGCAATGGGAAATAGTCTGGCAAAGTGACTATATTAACTTCTCCATGGTTGGTGCAGAATCGAGGGGTTCTATCTGACACAGGGTCGAGGCAACATGGAGAGCTCCGAGAACTACTGCTGGGCTAAGCTAGTCCGTTCTGTACCAAATAGTTTCCTTCTTTATTCATGCTATGCCTTTTCTCCACCGAGCAATGATATGCATCCTGTTTAATGGGCTTGGCACCATCAACGTCAATGTCATGCTCTAGAACCATTGTGCATGACAGCAAGTCACCAAATAGAGTGTGATACGTAACAACCGGTTACAGAGTATTTGAGAGATACTCAGAGACTTTGTTGGAGTATTTGGTAGATTTTGAGGCTGGCAATAACTCAGAGATTAATGGAGGATTCTGCATGAATTATTTCTTAACCTAGGGTACTCATGTGCCTTGGGAGAGTTTTGCATTCTCTGGGTATGATTTACTGTGATCCCAAATAATGAGTGCTAAACCGCATGTGCATTCTAACAGATTGTACGTTTGGTTGCTGGTCATTTGGCAGGTGATCAACTGAGAACATTAGCGTGAATGACAAAAGATGCAAACATGATGGAGGCGGTTCTATTTTAATGAGGGTTTTGTGTGTGTAACTGGTTTTCGCCGGAGAACAGAGTGACCACATGTGCAAAATTAAATTAAAGCCATGGAATTGGAGGTGTGAGTGAAAGAGGCTCATAAACATATTGTTGAGCTACAGTACAGAAATCTGAATATTTCTATATGAAATGGGATATTGGAGAGTACATGCAAGAAAGTCAATGCTGTGGGTTAAACAAGATCAATAGATAAAAGTAACAGACGATAGCATGATATAAGCAGAGCAAAAGAAAAACCTAACTTAAAAAAAAACCTCGGTTAATAAAATAGGTGGGGGGGCGCTGGAAGACAAGCCTTTGACCACTATTAAGAAGTAGGTGCAGCTCAATTTCTGTGATGAGCAGATAGAGGGTAGGCGCACAATAAGACACACACATGTTCTCCTGGATACATTTAATTTATTTACCACATTTACCAAGTCAAAAATGAATGTGTTGCATGTGTCAACATTTTGCTGAATATAGCTATCCATATAATTTTATTTAAAAAAAAATATATATATATTTATCTTAATTTCGGCTATTCCCCCTGCACACTTTCACTCAGCCCAAATCAGTTGGCATCCCTGCAGAGCCTCAGTCTGAAAACTCCCAGTATTTTCCGCACTCGGCCGATATAAGTCCGATATTGCATTTTCACTAAGGCAAACGTACTAAATTGACAGTCGTATCATTTTGCTAATTTGACAAGCGCAAACCTAACTGTGTACCGCTAGTAAATCAATTTGCTCATTTGTTTGCTGCAAACAAGTTTTACCTTCAGTAAATCAGGCCCTCTGAGTTCTTATTCAAGTTTTGGTCATGTTTTAGTTACAATGGCATCGGGAGAGGTATGCTCTCTCTGAGTACTTTCTAGTCACGTGGAGCCAACACTCTGGAACAAGAACTTTCAACAGTCCATTATTGTTGAGTACAGTAGGAAAAGAGTCAGTGACTGTAGGACAAAACCTTTCATGTCCCATTCCCTCGTCCTAACATGACCTGAGACATGGGTGTAACCATTCGGTTGTTAGGGTGCACTCTGTTTGGTTTAGGCTCGGTTTCACTTAGGCTTTTGTACCTTGGTACATGGCTGGTAGCACTGTACGACTGGAATATACCAGTACAGAATAATATGCTTGGGCTCAACTATGATCATTAACCTCCATCATCATAGAAAATACCATAATATCACGATCCTTCCATCTATGTACCCCACATATGAATGAAATGTACTGAACAATGTCTGAATGGCATGACAAATTATAAGTAACTTGAAGAATTAAAACCAAAAACAATAGTCTGAAGCTCAGTGAAGGTCATGGAGAACTGTCTCAAGCTGCACAGGGACATTTACCAATTCATGACGCGTTTTGAATGAAAAGCAACACAAGCTAAACCATCAATTCATGAGACTCTCAACTGTCCAATTACTCTTATCTGCGCTCTGCAAGAACAAAACTGTGCCACATGATAGAAAAATGTGACAGCAATGCTTGAATGTAGCTGTTCAAATAATCGACAGCAGAATATATCAGCAGTTTAATATTTACTTACGTAATAATTTCAGAGCTCAGTTTGTATCAGTGCCTGTTTAATAGGTACCATTGGTGACTGTAGCTAAACTGAATAACAAAGATTCAAATTGAAGATGGCTCTGAAGACGAAAAATTATACCGGCCTGTTTTATGGACGTACTGTTACACAGTCAGAAGGTGTTTTATTTAATGCTTAATGAGGTATCTAACTGCAAGAGGGAGTTATATGAGTGAAATACTGATGCTGACACTTAAACTGTCTAAGGGACAGTAATACATTTTAGAGGATTGTGCAGGTTTTTAAATAGTTTGACTGATTTACAGATCCTTCTTTTCAGCTAACTTCTTGTTTTGATAATTCAAAAATGTGTCATGAATCCTTTTCAAATGTTATACCCACATAGACCTTAGTGTTAGGAAGAAGTGATAGTGGAATTTTTTTGGCCTATAATTTCTCGTCTGTAGATCCCAAAAGAACTTGATCGATTTTGGGAATTTGTTAATATTATATATTTTACTCTAATAATTCATATTTTACTCACTAGGGCAAGCTTTTAAAAAACAAAACAATTGTTTTTTGGAAATAATTTCATATTAAATTTGAGGAGTCCAAACAGAGAATGCTTTGCACAACAGGGGATTTACCCCTGCAGTCAGGGATGACAGAATAGGCCTAGTTTGCAACAGCAAAGTTCATAAAGGAAACTAAGGCTTTCACACCCACATGGGAATTTTAAAAATTTCAGATTTTTATCCTCTCGTTTAGCAAAGTAATCGCTACCACAAATAAACAGATTTAAAAGTACCTTCATCCACAAGAGAACGCTCACTTGCACTGTCAAGCATTGTCAAAAGTATGCCAAACAAATAGGGGGTGAAATCGTTAAAACTGTAAATCTCATATATCATCGGTTTGTCATTGTTGTTGCTGCAAATTCGAACAATATTTTTTCTGATCATGTTATTAATAATTATTTCATATTCAGCATTAGTCTTCTCTAATAAACGTATTTGTTGTTTCATTTTAGCTGTATATTTATATATAGCTCTAGCTTCTAGGCTGAATGAGTGTAACTCTGAAAACAGTAAGAAGTGACTTCAGTTTACAGCCTTAAATAATGAGCAATGGCAAACAGGACAGGTTTTTCATAACATGATGGGCATGATTGTGATGTGCAATCGAAATTTTTGCACAATATTCCAGCTGTTGAATTTCATATCATACAGTGTCATTATATATGCCGGACCAAGGACATTTCTCGCTTGAAACAATCCTGCACTCCACTGCAGGCAAGTTGTTGCATTGCGGCAGGTGCATATTGCGATTGGAAGTGTATAAATCATACAGTAGGAAGGCTGTCAGCAATGATGACACTCCTCATAAACATTATTGACCGCTAGCCATGGCATTGTACCTCTTCATCAGCACTTACCATCACAAACAAGTTCTGAGGGCAGCGTTCGCATCTGCTCTAGAGGAGGGCACCACTCTGGCTGGCAGAAAACAGCTTTATCCTGTGAACTGTAAAGTTTTGAATTGTGTTGATGTTTCCTTTCCAAAATGTGAGCCCAAGTGCCCACAGCGTTTATGTAGAAAAACAAAATTTGATTGCAGCAAGTTTACATCACCCTGTTATGTGGAACATGCTTTTATCAACATAAGCAGGCTGGCCCTCTGTGATTGGATGCTTGGTTCACATGAATATTCCCCCAAGGCTATTATATTAATGAGTACAGAAGAAAACATCAACTCCACTGTATGCGGTTCCACGCAGGTTGACATTAATTTGCAAGACAGCAGCGTTTGATTTAATGGTTTTACAGAGATTTCCCCATGTACTTTTTAATGCACTGAAGGTATACCTATGTGCTTTTATTTTATGATTTTTATAATAATAATTTGTTCATTTAGATCTAGAAAAGCTGATCCAACTAAGTCAAAAATGAACTATAATATTACAATATAATGAAAACAAGATAAATCTCCTTGAGTCGATTCATATACACCAAATTTGGACTAAATTGGATCAAGGATCGAGAAATTATGGCCCCATAAATTTTGAAGGTAAAGCTTGTCCTACAACTGTCCTACAACTGACATTTCCAAAAATCACTTGAGTTCGTCCTTGTACTTAAGTCTATGGGAGTGTAAAATTTGAAAATAATCCATCAAATAATTTGCGAGGTATGACAGTTTTTTTTGTTAAAAAAAAAAATATGAACTATTAGAGTAAAATATGATATATGCAAGATACAAATTCTATGCACTGAAAGTGGACTAAATTGGACCAAGAATTAGGAAATAAATTAAGAAAAACATGATTTTCCGTAAAAAACTCTGCCCACTTAGTAAAATATGAACTATTAAAGTAAAACAAGATGTATACAAGATCACGCCTAGTCTATTCATATGCACTAAATGTTGACATAATGGAACCGATGCTTCTGAATTTATAGTTCATCAAATTTTGACGATAAAGCTCTACCTTCAGAATATACAACTTATCACTCCTAAAATCAATCGAGTTAAAGTAAAATATGAACTATTTATCCAAAAGCACGATTTATAAAAGATAGATCTCCTTGATTCGATCCATATGCACCAAATTTGGGCAAAATCAGATTAGTGGTCGAGAAATTATGGCAGGAGGCATTTGCAGATAAAGCTCTCCCTTGTGTTGGATATCATAACATCTATGACAGTAGATGACAGTAGCAGTATCACATTTCTAGATGAGGTCTGGGTGTTTATTTCCTTTTCTGCTGGTGTGGAATGAGTTGGACCTATGGTTTAACTGTTTTCGGTACTCTTACACTGTTGTCTACTTTAAAGAATCAGGGAATTGACTGCCACAAAATTTCTAGGATAAAGAGGGTAATTGATTATAAGTTGCAAGGGTTGGACACATTTTTAAGCGCTCTACTTTACTTTGGTACAGCGATGTCAGATATAAGATGATTATTGTATTTGTACAATAATTTCATATCTTGTATGATGCAATGCCAAAAATTCTCAAATTTACTATAATTTGTTGTTTACAATTTATAGCAAATAAAGTAAACACTGTAATTCCAGTGCTATCACAATCTATTTATGCAGCCAGCAGCTTTGTTTCAGGATGTCCTCATGTGATCTCGCTACAGCTTTCTGTGATCGTCAGATTTCGCGTGATATTTTGCTCAATGCATCATCTGTAAATGATCACGGAACAGGAAGTTGAGGATTTTGGTAGTGGAAAAGTGAAGAATAGGACATCATCAAAAAGCCTATAGAAATGAGTAGGAAAATGACCGTAATCACATCCCTGAAAGGTCGGGGATACTACGGAATCGTCATTGCCACATCCACAACTGCTGCGATTACTCAAAAGCTATTTCATGGATAATTTTTCAGATTTATACTCCTTCCTTTGTGGGAAAGGTAGCCTGTTTATATTTATGTCACTACCGGGAGCTTCATCTCCCAAATCTTTCGGGTAATATATTCTCAACCATTGGTCCAATTCATCTTGTATCCATCATATTTTACTAACTAGGGGCAGCCTTTTATATATATTTTTTTTTTACAAAAAATACCGATTTCTGAACATAACTTCTTAACCATTGGTCCGACTTAGTCCAAATTTATCTCATATGAGCCGCCTCAAGCAGAAGTAACTTGTATCAGTTATATTTTACTGTAATTGTTCATATTTAACTCACCAGGAAGACGTTTTTGCAAAAAACACAGTTTTTTGACCGTTTCACATGTCCCATTATGTCGAAATTAGCTCATAAGAATCTTACCCAAGGATATATATCTTGAGTACACTTTGTTTCTCCATAGTAGCTAATAATGCACTCATTAGAGGAAGATAGAAAAACATAATAAAAAGTAGAGAAAATACTTTTGCCAGTGTTGCAACTGGCAGACACTTTTTTTTTTTAATTAAATGAAATACAAATTGCAATAAATCTTTAAAAACTAAAGGAAAAGAATAATTATCTGGACCAATTTATGAATGTTGACATGTGAGTTATACAGTGCCCATGCTTTATTCATGAATAATTAGAGCAGAATTAGGAGTTTACCAGCCACTGTTTGCTCTGTGCCCATGAATGTAGACAGAATGTCCAATCTTGGCGTAGTACCTCATTTACCAGCTGTATCTTCTTAAGTGATAATGTACGCAATTTTATCAATGTTTACTCCAGATTTGGTTTTGCCAGAGTGAGGTCTCAAGAGGGGATCCTCCCACTGCATGCAGCTGTCGCTCGTCCGCTGAGTTGAATCCCTCAGGCAAACTACCCTGACGCAGCCAGGTTACCCCTCAATGATTTTGGTTCTTCTTGTTTCCCATTTCACGCTCTATTGCATTTTCTTTTGCTAACTAAAAAGTATGATCCTCCATTTGTTAAGATTTTGAATGAGTGTCACACCAGGGTCCTTGTACATCCTCAACCGGGGAGAGGAGGAGAGAAGGCACAGAGAGCACTTGGGAAGTGGCTCAGGGAAGCAGGGAGGTCCAGACTGGGGAGGCAGCTGTAAAGCTTCTTACTTGAACTTTTTCAAGCCCGATTCACAGACAGACACTGTGCACTTTTATTGCACTTAGTGCAAAAGAAATGCACCCAGCAGAGCTCCGTCATTGGGAGATTCAAACAGAGGGGTCCTCCGTGTGGCTGTCCCTTCCTTGTTGAGTTGAAAATAGTTCAGTGACAATTACTTTTTTATTTTGTTCTTCACTGGTTTTTAGAGGTGAAGCATTTCTCTCATACTTGTATTTAGTGTAAAATCGTTCTCTTTGGTGCCCTACCACTGGAATTCCCCCGTTCTGTGAGGAATAATGGGTTATTTTATCTTATCAACCTGAAAATACAAAAAGCCCTCTCTAGAGGCATGGTTCGGTGTGTCCATTCAGAATATTCTACAAGCTTGAAAGCACAATATGGCTCGCACTGTAGATCTAAAGGGATTATTATAAACTAACATAATAATGATTTTAAAAATAACTTTAATTTTCAGCAGATTATACACTGACAAAACCATAGCTAGCCTATCAATACTTGATTCCATTTTATTCAAAGCTAATTACCAAATTTTACAAACTGCACCTTTGACTATTTTCCATGCAATAAAAATGATTTGGGTTGCGTTTGGGAAAAAATTCTTGTCTTGTTCTGTCTTTCTTCGGCCATGTGTTGTTGGATGAAAGAGGAATATCATTTCAGAGCATACTTCAAGTAGCTGGATTAGATTTTAGCTGGTAGGGTTGTTAACACAAGTACTCTTCTTATGTTAGAGGCACAGACGGGAACTGACTGCAAAATGACTCCAGGCCTAAACAGATTTCTGCACGACATTTATTCACTCTGGAGGAATATTTCATCTAGCACACTTCAAGGACCCAGGACATTATGGGGGGTTGAAGATGAAATGGACTGTAGAATGAAAAGTAAAGTTTCATTAGAGGTGTGAGCATCATGTAGCAGCCTCCCTTTATGCCTGACACTGTTGTTCCTTGGAAATATTACCTTATAGCTGACTTCCGGTCTCTGTGTTGATGTCAGAGAATCATTCCATTTATCTTGCAAATAGCTTCATTAACTCATTATGTCATTGACATGCAGCAAGCTTTGTGTCCACGCTTAATGAAAAATTTTATGGTATATTGGCGGTATAAAAAAAATAGTTGCATTTATAAAACAATCCAAACAGGCCCTGCAGCACAATATTCACCTGCTAATTATTGCAGGCCCCTGTTGATAAACAACAGAGAAAACAATGTTTCAGATTGTATAATCTAAATTTTTTAAACAGCAAAGTGACAATATTGATTATTGTCACTCGCTCTCTCGCTTCATCATTATATCCCAAAAAAGTCGTGAATATTATGGAAGCATAATCGCTGCCGCGTCTGCATCCGCCATGTCCCCCGCCGCAGATCCTTTGTGTAAACACGATAACTCAATAATCTTTCATGGATCATTTCCAAATTTTATACCCACATAGATCTTCCTGTGAGGAAGCACTGTACTTATTTTGAGAAAAGTCGGTGGTATATTCCTGACGCCAGGAGGAGCTTTATCTCCAAATGTATTCAGCCATCATTTCTCAAGTATTGGTCTGATTTTGTCCAAATTTGGTGCAAATGATTCAACACAGAGTAATATCTGGTATATATATACTATTTGACTCTAAAAGTTCACATTTTACTCACTTAGAAGGAGTATTTTAAAAGAAAACATTGTTTTCCAGGCATACCTCAAAAACTACGTCATGGACCATTTTCAAACATTATTATCCCATAGACTTTAGTGCGAGGAAGAAGAAGTTTTCAGCCATAATTTTGTCAACCATTGATCCAATTTTGTCCAATTTTGGTGCATACGAATCGACTCAAGGAGATCTATCTTGTTTATATCATATTTTACCCAAATTTGAATCTGATAATCTAATAACATACTTTTGTGTTTTATTTTTAAGCCTTTATAAAAATCCACAGTTTGATTACAAGAAGCATAACGGTCTGCTTAATTTCACACGATAATAGGGAAGTTATGACACACATGCTGCACATGCACGCTTTTCCTATAACCACTTTGCTGATTCACGCCGGGGCTGGGGACTCTCCCAGCTGACACAGGGAGAGTGGCTACGTACCAGATAAATTGGTCGTAAGTGCATCACAGGGCCAACACATAGATACACGCTTACATTCACACCTACAATTATGGACTTACCAATTCACCTATATTGCATGTTTTTGGACTGTGGGTGGAAGTTGGAGGACCCCAAGGGAACCCAGTGGAAGCACATGGCACAAGTCTGGATTAAAATCCGGAACCCACATGCTCTTTATGAAATCATGCAGAGAGAAGTGATACTGTCTATGTAATATCATGATAACTCTTTGATTTCCCTTTGCATTAGATGTGAAACTCTAATACCGAAGCATGGTGTGATTGAACGGCTTAGTCTTCATAAAATGATTAAAGCAACATCCACCTACGCATCAAGTCCAGAGCAAACGTATGCCAGTGGTTCCCTATTGGGGAATACCCAATAGGGATACACAATGATGTTGTAATCTAGGTCAAAGAGAAGTGACTTCAGAGAGGTTGTCAGGGCTGAATGATGTTATTCTAGTGGTTTTAACAGCATGAGAACACCGAGATGTAAGAAAGTATATCTATTTCAGGGAAGATTATTATCGGAGTCCTCTTAGCAGTCAAGCTGATGGTAGATTTTTTTAACTTTTTACTCATGCACATATAATCCATCCAGAAGGTAAGGCTTGGTGAGTTACACAGTAGGAGTTGCTTGGAAAAGCCTGTAGATTTGCAAAAACTTCAAAGTATTTAAATAACCAAGGCATATTTGAGACTTAAAACACCATGTATTAGAAGCGGTCCTGCACTGTACATGCATTTCATTAGCACATAGGAGGCATTGCTTAGGTTACAGTGTGTAGCTGTGAATGCACCCGATCCTCTGTGTATGGATTCTGCAGGGCCTCGATGCAGTTAAGCAACGTTGATGTTGCCGACATACACCTTTATCACATGGTTTAAGGAGACTGAAGCTCTGCAGAAGACAGGGCCGGTGATGAATGGGCTGCAAGCCTTACCTCCCGACTCCCTTTGACAAAGCTGTTGTAATCTGTTTCCGAGCCAACGTTGCCTTTATTAACTTCTGACACATGCACACCTACACACTCACTTCCACTGACCTTCCGCTCCTTTGCATTCAAACCTATTCATTGTGACTCGGAGGCAAAGGAACGAGACGGAGCGAAGCTAAATATTTGAATGTGTTTCCCGAAAGAGGTTTTTTCACACCGTTAGGCACAAATGCAGATCTTGCTCTCAAGCTAAATCACTGCATTGTTTGAGGAAGTGCTCTTTGAAATGTGCTTTTACTGCAAGGTGGTGTTTACTTGTATATCGCAGATGCTTAGATTACAACATATCTATTTCTACAATCTTACATAAAAATGGAGGGTCATTGCTTCTTCTGTTTATATTTTTTACTTTCTCTTTATCGGGAAAAATTGTGCCGACAACATTCAACATGTGTATGTGAATGATATAACAAAATTAGTATAAGATCTGGAGAATAACTAGAATTACATGCTCCCAAATCAAAAGGAAACTCAAACATGAATTTAAAAATGATAAACAAAAGAAAACACTATCATCCTGACTATTTTAAGGATTCATTATAACAAGATATTTTAGTGCTCCAATTTTGCCTTCTATAATAGCAAAATTAAACAAAATACATTGTTCTCTTTGGTTAGTTTCGGGCATCTCTGTGGTGTTGATGGCACTTGCAGTTTATTTAATTAATGCCAAATATTCATCTTATGTGCATCAAGTACTCCTCGTTCCATCTTTTCATGATAATGAATATTTACAGGCAAATTAATGTGCTTAATTAAAACTATTACCATAGTAAAAATCTTTTTCTTTTTTACTGTCATCAAAAAGGATTAATGTGTTAATTGTAAAAAGAGAAGAAAAACGTAGTACACATGTTCCCGATTTCGGACGGCAAAACTCCAAAATAGAAGACATCATATTTGGGATTCAATGGATGAATTTCTTAGAGTCTACTTACACCAGCTACCACAAAATAAGTGGAAGTGATGATAAAAATCTTATAGCAGCCGACACACAGTGGCCTTTAAACACCTTATCTTCTGTCTTAAAGGGATTGAGAGCGTATCCATTACTCTTATAGAATTGCAAAATGGTCAAGGAGACAACTATCAGAATCATCTATGTAATGAATCTCCAGAAACAAGTTTTTAAAAAAAAATGTTTTTATTCACCTTCAGATCATTTACCTTCAATACATTTACCAATAGGTAAGGTAAGATACGATAATACTGATTAATTATTGGAAATCTTAAGGTAACATTGCATTGGTGTGTATGGAGTTTTATCTCTTCAGACAAACATATAGATTCCTGAGGCTCCAAGGTGAAGCAGTGAAGAGGTGAGCTTGCTTGACTGAAATTATTAATACTGCAAAGACATATGTGCGCAATTCTTTGATCGGTTGTAGAGAATTGAAATTACAAGTTTGAGCTTGTGGTTATTTGGTAGAAAATGTAGCTTGGTAGCACAAAACATAAGTTGATGTAAAGCTGCTAGGGAAAAGCATCTATTAGCTTCACAAAATTATGAAAATGCTTAGGTATTCCATGAATCGAGCTGTGATATTCACCCTGTAATTACTGCACTAAAGGACCAAGTAGGAACTCGTCCACCAGGTCAAACTAATGCCCAAAGCCCACTGAGGATGTCAATCATGGCGAGTTGGTGCAGCAGCAGCAGGTTAGTGAGGTCCCTCACTGCATTTATTTAGAGAAACAGACATAATTAACCTGAATATGAACCAGGGTTGTTGAACTCCTTCAATTTCAGGCAGTACCGATACCGGCTGTGGGCACTCAGAGACCGGACTGCTGATGGAAATACATCACAGAAATGAATCAATAATCTGGATGGGATAGAGGAATTGAGAGATTAAGTCCCAGACGAATTGTTCAGTACCTTCAAAATGATTGACCCAATGGAAAATCACGTGATCGTAAGCTTTTGTATCAATCTTAGCTTAATATACAGAAGATCAATGCTTACATGTATTATAATGAAGTTATTACAAATAAACCTGTTGAAAAAGGTCTTTTACAACCTATTCTCATTATTATAACAGTGAAATGACAATTATACAATATATTTAAATAAATTATGCAATGATTAGGGCATTGCCTACATTACTGGAGCATCTGTTCACCAAACAATTGAAGTAGAAATTAAAGAGATTTATCAATACGTAAATACAAACATCAATAACATGTTCTTCATTTTAAACTTAAACATTGTGTCAGAAGCTCTTCTAATGTGAAAATCTTTAGTACCATTAGCATATGTAATCTCATTGTTCATAAATCTCTTATAATTTGATTAGTATAAAGTTCTTTGAAATTTATGTAATCACTGCTTGAAATAACTATTCAGGGGCAGAATGCCCAATTTTCTTTTTTGACAAAATAAGTAATGTAATCACGTTATAATTATATGTTTGTTACATGGTAAAGGAACAGGTATATTTGGAGTTTGCTTACAACTCTTTGCCTTACTTTTTTCTGGTGATATGTTTGGGTTTACCATAAAGTTGGGTTTGCAAAATAATAAGACCTTTCCATGCATGGCTTGCATAAACTTGCAAAATAATCCAAGTAAATTTACAGTGAGTCTATATAACTGAGTCAGTTATATTCCATGTCACAATTCATGTACTTCTCTTTGCCCTGGTACTATATTTAATCACATTTTCTTGAATAGTATGTGTGGTGAAATTAATTGATTAATTCATTATCAACTACTTATCCTGTTCAGGGTTGAATGGGGCTGGAGCCTATCCCAGCTGAAATTGCGCGAGAGGCAGGGTACACCCAGGATGATTCACTAGTTCATCACAGCGCTGACACATGCAAACAATCATACTTAGACTCACTCTTACATGCAAACTCTGCACAGAAAGGACGGCTCAGGTGGATTCGTACCCTGTACCTTCTTGCCGTGAGGCAGCAGCGCTAACCGCTGCCCCCTGTTGAAATTAATATCATGTCAATAAATTATCTGATGGCTCTGTTTCTTGACAACAATTCAGTTTAGTGCAATCCTTTTCTTGTTCAAGATGGAAATTCCATTTAAGTCTTCTCCACTATGCTTGTCGTTTCCACAATTGCCTCCTCAGCCGCCATTATGACAAGCTTGAGAAATCATGTTGGGGCGAGATTGGGCAATTTGCAATCTTGCCCCAATATGGCGACCTAACCCACACAAGCCACAGCCTGTTCCCTCACCATTGCGAAAAAGATTCAGGACTATTAAAACCCGGACTAACTGAGAAACAACTTCTTTACTGGAGCTGTCACCTCCTCCCCCCTTCTACTCAAACACACACACCTTCCCTGAACTACCATGCGCTTTGCATTTGTTGAGCTACACTAAATCTTTTGCTTGGCTTGAACGACAAAGTTTTGTTTGGGTTACACAGTGGTGGTTAGCACATTATGTTTTTATTTAACTCAGGCTTTTTCCTTAAGGGTCACGTTCCTATAAAAAAATGTAAATAATTCAGCACTATTGCGGTAAAGAAGGCAATACAGGAACATTGCAAGTGTGACTGAATAATGATGTTGTGGTCTGACTTTGTCTAATAGTAAAGATGAGTGGGAACCACATTAGGTTTTGGCCAAATTAAAAATTATTTTCTTGATCTTAATCTATTTTCTTGATAGATTCCAATGAACTTATCAAAAGTTTTTTTCTTTTACTATTAGTTTGAGAAATGGGAAGCATGCATCATTCCTATAATAAAACTAACTAACTATATTAGGTTAAACAAATGAACAATTGAGATATTGTTCCAATAAACCAAATTGTATTTCCTGTATTCCTATTAAGTTTTAGAGAGGATATAAAACGTGAACAATAAATTCTGTCACTGTTATTGGTAAGTTTAAATATAAAATCTACACCAGGCAAAAAATCAACAAAGAATTGTGGTTGGCGTGTAGAGACAATGCAGAAGGAGAAAAGTAAGAAGAGAAAGTTAAAACCGTGCCAAATTTTTTTTTAAATTGCAGGGATCAATCACATTGAACTGCCACTCAATTCTAATTGCATGATGACCAAAAAAGATTTTGTCATGAATTTAGTGATGGATTGCATTTGAAATGTAACATGTACAAATTAACCTTCTATGTAAGTGTTATTCAGAATGTAGTCTAGGTCTATGTCTTAAGGCCGTCTTTCTGACCAAAAACGTTTCTTCTAACTTTACTGGCGGTGTGGGCTCTCTTCAATGACCAGGCACATGAAGGCAGGTAACAATCTTTATTTTTCATGCATGAATAAACTTGAACACACTGAATGAGCTTTTCAACTTTGAAGCTCTGCTCTCTCAGTCAGACGTCGGCCTCAGCCTGTCCCTCACTCTCTCCCGCAGATCCCACGCACCGTTACGGATAAAGGAGAGAGAGATCAATTAGGGTAACACAAGGTGCCCACACTAATTAGACTCTCTGCTTGACTTGCATTCACTATCTCCCGCCTGGGACTGATTTAAACAAACCCCACTACCAATGGTGCATAATTAAAAATAAAAAACATTGATTAATCTATTGATGATAGGCAATGTAAAATATTGAGTACTGCCACCTAAAGTAGATTGGAAAACATTCTCCATAACTAAATGAATCCATGTAGGTTACTGTTGCAAAACTTTTTCTGTTGCTTGGCTTGAACGACAAAGTTTCGTTTGGTGCCATTTTCTATGAACGGCTCAGCTTAAGAAATAAGATTCCTTCAACTTAACCAAGAAGTCCATTGCTTCAGATCCAACCTCTGAGGATTATTGCAAACTGTATGAATGAGAATCTACAAAAACTGTAGCTCAGCAAATTTGCATATGAAGTGAATTCCCTCAAGTAAGAATCTAAATTTCTCATTGAGATTATTGTAAGGAAAGCGCCAAACAAGATATAAATCATAAAATGCCATATGTTCCAACTAGGTTAAAAGAGAGCCAACCTTCATGATGTTGAAGTCTTTATGCTCAACATTCCTCAATAACCCATTAATTTGGCTTCGGAGTACACCCCTCTTGTTTTGTTAACAGCATTTGTGATTGTGTTTTTCATGGCCTGTTGGACTTCTTTGTTGCTCAGCAATGTTCTCGGTGAGTGGGATGCCATACGAGACAGAAACAATGTCATAGCTGTGATTATGAGACTAAAACGGTGATAGACGTGAGTTATTCCTTACACAACAAAGATTTTGCAGCTTTTATGCACTGTATGCTGGAAATTGATTTACAGCAACTCAGCCGTAGCATATTGACTGCTGTTATATTGTGCTGCTGTGAACGTGGGAGAGAAAGCTTCTCTAAATTATTGTTGAAAAGAAGGAAAATATTTTTATTCTGCTGACAAACGTAGATAGATGAGGCTCCAGCTCTCTTTGTTTCTCTTGGGCGCTGTAAATGCTCACATAAATATGACAGCGGGTGATTTGGCCATTGACCACATGGAAACACTGACAAAAAGGGTGAAATCAATAGGACACCTGGTGCTTTATGATCTCTTTGAAGCAGGAGTGCTTATGCAGCATCTGCCCTCTGACCCTAAAGTGGAAATCCAACACTTGTTTTCTGATAATGTCGTCTTTGGATTCCACAATAAACCCTGAGGTACTAACATCACTGAACATCAGAGGTCACTAAGTATCACTCGCTGTTCGTTTTATTTCACCTCAACCAATTTTAGTGGAATCTAATCAAAGAGTTACAGAAATCTTGATCCACCCCCTAAGGGAAGAGTGCTCAAGAAGCCATTACAACCCGGGCATCCCACAATGAAAGGTAGCCTCGAACAATGCTACATGCCTCCTGTGAAACGACAGTGAGAGTTCATTTGTTTCTACAAGGTGTTTCCAGGGAAGGAAGAAGAAAAATTATAGAGACGTGTGGCGTTGCTATTTGGCCGAATGCCTCGTCCCTCTGAAGCCTCCCCAGAGTGTCCTGCTGCTGGCATGAGGTTCAAGAGGGGAGGGCAGAGGAGGTATCAGCTGTTGCCCACACAATCAAAATATAACATGTAATGTACCTTCAACCTCTCTCTCAAGTGACTTGATAATCCAACACTCGATGTTGCTCAGATCATTAAGGTCATGCTCTAATCTTTGAGACGCAACAAACAGTATTGGTCTTGGAAAAACGATGGGGCTGGGTCTCACTGTGATGGATTAATCTGTGCAGCGTTAGACAGGATGGGCAAACTTTGAGACAAAACACCGTAAATCTTTGATTCAGTCCCTTATTTAAATCTATAAAGCTCTGGCTCCTCAATAGATTTTAAGAATATGTCTTTTTATTTTGGTAGACCCCTTTTTGTGGCTAGCCCTGTCTGTGTATATTCAGTTATCTTTGCACTGCAGCTGCATTTCTATATCGCTTCTTGTAGATGCTTTTCAGAATGCACTTAAACAGCACATGAATGGAAATGTCATGTGTAACCACATAGGAGTGTCTGCGGGATGAGGGCATGATGCAATATTCTTCATGCTTTGTGTTTCATTGAAAAAGCAGCTTTTTTTCTCTCTCTCTTGTCAGATGAAGGCCTAGACTTTTATGGAAATGAGGAATCCAGCCACAGGGTGTACATGTTGAATGAGGCACTAGATAGAGTCAATCTATATTGACTGTTCATCATCCTCTTTTTCTCTGTTTTAAGTTCCAATTTGAACTTTCTTGGGCTCAGCCTTTCATCTCTCCCTGATTTGCTGCAATTCACGCTTTGTCTTTCAACTTCTCGTCTTTTTTGATGCGGTGCTTGGTTATCAGTTCACCTTATGCCATGCACGAGTCAGAGTTCTAAAAGGTTTGAGGATGAATCACATGGAGAATTCACTTCGGTGAATATGAGGCAAACCCTTTTTTTCTATTGCCCACCAAAAAACCTCCTCTTTATTTAAAGTCTCTGCACACATTCCATTTCATCTCGGACAAGCAGCAAGGGAGAATTTTCCATCTGTTGACATCATAAATCTGAACTAGATTAAAAGTACCACTACACTGTTGGGGACGCTCTATGTTCTCATCTGTCACCTGTGGAGGAGTTAACATCCGAGACCAAAAAAAAGGGAAAGAAAAAAACGCCAAACCCAGCTCACCTGCATATGCCTGTTCAACTACTGCCATCTGCAGTGCATCACAGTCACAGCTGTTTCTCTCCCTCACCCCTTCCACTTTTCGATTACAGCTCTCGGAAATGTGCAGTGGCTCAGTGATTAGTGTCTGTTGTATGCAGAACCAACAGGCATGAAATATAGAACAGAGTAATTACAGCCCAAAAGTAGCAGACCTCAGGCATAGTCTGCAGAGAAATCACTATAGCTAGAACAAACAGCTAGCAACTGTGACTTTCTCTGGAAGAGGATGGTGAAAAGCAAACCGCCCTTATTATGTCTATTTACTGTGTCAGGCCGGCGTTATTTGTTAGTGTGAACAGGATGAGAAGAGAAGTGACCCGCAATGGTTTAAGAACTCATTGAGCCCCAATTGGGCTTCCTTGCACATGTGAAATTTCTTGGTCAAATGCTGAGCAATGGGAATATAAAGGGGTTGCAAGGGTGAGGGAAATCAAAGGCTTGTGCTGCAAATGACAAAGCACATCCCTGTCCTGTTTTTTTCTAGAACTTCAAAAATCATTATCTCAAGGAGAAGAAAATATACATTTTTAATTTATATTCTGTCTGTCTCTGGAAAGGGACCATGGTGACAATGCAAGAAGGACACGTGACTCTGAATATTTGGCTTTATTAAAGTTAAACGTGTTTATTCGCAGGCTAACTGACGGAGAAAAATTCTCTTCTTTGTGCCTTAACTGCCTTACGAAGTGCTAAATATGAAGTGACCTTGATCCCGCAGCTTGAAATTGTTAATACAATAGTAAGCCTTTAAGCTTGCTGCTGAATACCAAAGAGTTCATGCAACAAATAGGACAGCAGCTTTTACAGGAGGATAAGGGGTCATTAAATATTTAATAACTGTGGGCTTGTGAGTAACACAGATCAGATGAATAAACTCCCTACTTTACAGAATGTAATTCTGTGTGGACTTAATCCCTGTATGTGTTGACAGAGCAAGTCAGCATGACCACAATCCCATCTAATCTGAAGTACAGCTTTCTGTCTCAATCTAATGCAGCCATTCTGGCACCTCTCTTTACTGGGATTTTAAATCCCTTACCTTGGATGTGCTCCCTTATCCCTGAAATCCAAGACTGCACACCCAGCTTTGTGACCTCTGACCTGAAACAAACATTCTGTAAACAGGCTCTTTGACATCTTCACATTTTACACCTGTTTAAATCTGAAAATAAAAATGCCACATTTATCCACGAGGTGAGCGGTCAAATGTGAGCAGTGGATTGCAAAGATACAATCTATCTTATCCATTGGTTGCAGAGCCCTGTCAACAGCAGAATAACCTACACATTCCTGGCGTCTGCACAGCCTGATAGGGACTGAAGTGTACAGGGAGTAAAGAACAAGAGAAATGCCTCTTTCCTGAAAAAAACATTATATTCAACCCATTTTACCCAAAAAATGTCCAAGCATACACTATAATCGGAATCCTTGTCACTATAATCAGGTACAATGAAATTATTGCTTCTATCCAGTTCAGATAAAAAACATTAATTTAAAGAAAATTGTGAGAACAGCAGCAGCATAAATATCAGGTGTTTGGTAAAGTGAGTGTCTGCATGTTCGATACACCATTTTCAATAAAATATTCAGATTTACAACAGAAATGAGGAAGCAGTCCTGTTGTGTGTTTGAGTGTCTGTGTGTGTGTGTGTGTGTGTGTGTGTGTGTGTGTGTGTGTGTGTGTGCGTATCCTAGTACCTGATGAGCGTGTGCTTGTGTAACACAGTTTGTGAAGTGTGTGTAGCACATTTTTGCTAAGCAGAAAGCCTGATTCACTAAAGGTTTGCATGTGTAAAAATGTGTTTAAACTTGATTGCAGCCGCAAACAAATGAATAGGCTGATCTACTAACGGTGTTCACTGAACATTGCGTCGTCCAATGTGCAAAATAGTACTCTTCATACATTTAGTACGTTCCCTTAATGAACATGTAATGTCGTGCATTTCTACCCAAGTGAGAAAAATATTAGGAGGTGTAGATGTAAATAATCATCGTTGAGGAAAATACCGCTGGCTACAGTTGTGGCTGTGCGCTATGCGCTCTCTTCCCTTTCCATTCCACGCTCCATTGTTGGACAAGTTGGGTTCAGAGACCCCTCCACTCCCTGTACCCCATCTTCTATTCCTCTTGCCAGGGCACTGATAGCCATCGTCAGACCCGATCCAGCACTGACCAGCTGCCTAGTGGTCTCGAGCGCCTGGGAAGACGAGTAACGGAGACTAATACATCTTCAAGACTACAGCACAACTATATTCAGCATAACGTTAAAACATGAAGCAAATTAATTTTTGATTTGGTAATTATAGTTAATGAATATATCCATGAAAAAAACATGGGCCTCTTATTTTGCACATACCTTCCATCAGAAAGTGAGCTGCACCTGCTGCTCAGTAGTTGGTTTATTGACCCGGATTTTATCATAAGCTATAAGGCTGTTATTATTATTCTTATCTTAATTTCATCTATTGTTCATCTTGTTTTACTAAAAGCATTGACATTCTCACAGATACTCTCCAATATCCCATTTCGTTTAGTAATATTCAGATTTCTTTATTGTAGCTCAGCAAAATTGATTTGCCTCCTTCACTAACACCCCCAGTTCAATGGCATTAAATTAAATTTTTTATGCTTGCTGTCCCTCGAGCAGAGTGAGGAATCTGATAAAACACATGCAAAACCTAATTAAATAGTACTGCCTCAACCACGTTTGCACCTGTTGTTATTCACCCAGTTATTTATTATACATCACCCGCAAAGCAACACATAAACCACACGTGCAATCTGTTAGAACGCACACGCAATCTAGCACTCGTTATTCGGGATCTTAGTAAATCCGGCCCATAGACATGAAGACATGATTTTCTGGCCACAAATAATTGTTACACAAATACAATACAAATTGCATAAGTTTCTCTCTAATTTTAAATTTAAACTCTGCTCCAAAAAACGCTGGTAAATCATCTGGATGGCCATGCAGCTATGGTATTTCAGAGTTCATGGAACTAAGGGAAGTGTCACTTTTCACAGATCTTTGTGATCATACGACTAGTACACACACTTCCCAGTTCTCTACTTGTTCCTCACAAAACGATCCATCTCACATCATGTATTAATCTAAGCAGAATCATCGGCCACCACCACAAATATCCAAACAAACATCATGGGGGAATATATTTTGCTGCTGCTCAGGGCAGATACTCTTCAATCACAATCTCCACGAACCGTCTGAGTGCCAACTTTCTGACAAACTAATTAAATTGTATCTTTATCTGTGCTAACAAACATTTATCTTTCATTATTTCCTTTCTCCTGATTTATATGGACAAGGAAAACCAAATTAATTCTTAATAAAGCCAGCAGTAATGATGAATATATGCTATAATGAAATGCGTAGGGGAAGATGATGACTGGTGGTAAAAAAAGGGGAAAACATGGAGCAGTGAATCTGCGAGAAGGCAGAGAGAGAGCTCATTTTATAAGTTGGGGTTTAAATGGTCAGAAGAACAGACATAAGTTCTCTTAAATGTTTAGCACCCCATCACCCAGATGTACATGGAAGATGAAAATATTTTATTTTATTTATTAACAAGCTAGGGGATCATCATAGGGACTCAATGAACATCAAAACAGTGATGAAAGATGAAATTTCTGTTTCTTCACTTTGAGCATAATAATAATAATAGATTCAATTTATAATGCACTTTACATTTGGATCAAATCTCAAAATGCTACAAGTTAAAAGCAGATAAAAGCATCAATAACAAATATAATAATAATTATATAAAAATATGACCAAAAAGCACCAATGTTAATTAAAAGTTATAGGTTCTACTAAAAAGGAAAGTTTTAAGTCCTTTTTTAAATGTCTCAGTCGTCTGTGGAGCCCTCAGATGGTCAGGGAGGGCATTCCACAGACGAGGGGCAGCAGAACAGAAGGCCCGATCACCCATGGTGCTGAGCTTAGTCCGGGGAAGGAGGAGGCGGTATGAGTAGGTAGAACGGAGGGATCGTGTTGAGGTCAGTGGGGTGAGTAGTTCTTTCAGGTAGGGAGGTGCGTTACCATGGATGCACTGGTGAGTGAGGAGAGAGATCTTATAATCAATCCTGGTGGAGATGGGAAGCCAATGAAGGGAATGAAGAACGGGGGAGATGTGTTCGTTTTTACGAACTCTCATCAGGATCCTTGCAGCACTGTTTTGAACATACTGAAGTGTTTGAAGACTTTATCAGGGATCCCGATGAGAAGTTTGTTACAGTAATCCAGTCTGGAGGAGATAAACGCGTCGACCATCTTTTCTGTATCACTTAAGGTGAGTGAAGAACGGAGTTTGGAAATATTTCTGTGATCGTGAAAGGAGATTTTGCAGATGTGTTTGATGTGGGATTCAAAAGTGAGTTGAGGGTTGAATCTTAGGCCGATGTTGGTGACTGATGAAGAGTGGGGAATTTCGTGACCAGAGAAAGTAATGCTGGTTATGGAGGAAGACTGGGTCTGATGTGGGGTGCCAATAAAATTGTTTCGGTTTTGGAGCTGTTCTACTGGAGAAAGTTGTTTTTCATCCACACCTTTATCTCCTCCAGGAAAAGCGCGGAGAGTTGACAGGGGAGATGATGATGACGATGAGGAAGGAGAAGCTGCAGAGGAACATGTATCAGTTTTTATGTCGATTTGAGTGTCATCAGCGTAGCAATGGAATGAGAGTCCATATCGACTGATGACACGGCCAAGGGGGAGCATGTACAGTATGAAGAGAGAGGGGCCAAGGACTGATCCCTGGGGGACCCCACAGGTAACGGTGTGTGTCCGGGACCTTGAACTTCCATGGGAAATGTATTCTGTTCTGCCGGTTAAGTAGGATTGAAACCAGTTTAGGGCGGTGGCAGTTAGTCCAATTGTGTGCTGTAGGCGGGGTAGGAGTATTCCATGGTCAACTGTGTCGAAGGCAGCAGACAAATCAAGGAGAATCAAGAGGGAAGGTGAACCAGCATCTGCTGCCATCTGTAAGTAATTTGTGACTCTAAGCAGAGCTGTTTCTGTGCTGTGGGCCGAGCGGAAACCAGACTGAAAGGTTTCAAAGAGGTTGTTGTATTTGAGGTGGTCCTGGAGGTGGGCAGCAACTATTTTTTCCAGAACTTTGGAGAGGAAAGGGAGTTTGGAAATGGGCCAGTAAAAGACTTCTGGATCGAGAGTGGTCTGATTATGGCAGCTCTTAGGGCAAATGGAACAAAGCCAGCCTGGAGGGATTAGTTTATAACAGCGGTGATCAGGGGACTGATGGAAGAGATGTTAGTTTTCGCTAGGGCTGTAGGAAAGGGGTCGAGGGCACAGGTGGAGGTTTTCATCGTCCTGATGATAAACTCAACCTCCTGCTGTGAGATTTCTGGGAAGCACTTTAGAGGCTGGGAGATCTCAAACTGTGAGTAAGCAGACTGGATAGGTAGAGTGGAGGAACCAGAAAGGACAGAATGGATTGAGTCAATTTCCGATTTGAAGAAAGCCATGAAATTATTACAGTACTCTTCTGTAATTTCTGTAAGTGGGGGAGTTTGTGGTTTAAGAAGATGATTGATAGTGGAAAAGGGCTGCTTAGAATTTCCAAGACGGGTTTTGATAATATTCGAGTAGAAACACTGACCGAGCCTCTCTAAGGGACTTTGAGTAGGCCTTTTGGTGTTCCCGAAAGGCTAGCTTCTGGACAGTGAGACCTGAAGTCTGGTAACGCCGCTCAAGGGCACGCCCAGCTGCCTTCATTTTCCGAGGATAAATAAATGAATGGTGGTGATTCTAGTGGTTATGCAAAATATTTGCTGTTAACTCAGCTAATTGCCATCAGATAATGCCACATCTTTCAGGGCTCCACATATAATCAAATTCCAAAACTCCCGCTAGCTCCCACAGATTTAATGAACAAGCGCCTGCTGTGCCAGTCTGGGAAATGGACAGAGCTGGCAGCATGCCGGTTGAATAAAGCTGTCTACTCTTTGCCAAGGTAATGGCTTCTCAAACCAGAGTTAAATATAATGCTGATTCTGTGTCAGTGTCACTTTGTTGGACTTCTCTGTCCCAGGTATGTGACAAGGAGATCATTGTACATGTTGCCTTGAGGTATACAGCCAATATAACCTCGAATTCACTTGTTCACCAGAGATATAAGAGACAACAGCGTAAATGGGTGATCTATTACTACTTCATGAATCCAAACATGAATCCAAAAGTATTTCATCATTCTATATATCTTGTGAATAAATGCATTTTTGTTTCATACAATCATGAAGTCACACAGTATTTGTTTTCATTACATGTTGTATTTTTGCTTAAATGCTTAAGTTTCTCTTAAATTGAGGCTATAATTTAAGAGAAACTTAGAAATAAAATTCTAAATTCTAAATTCTAATAGAAGATCATATTTGCAAAGTTCCATAATAAAATCACATGAAATAATAAAAGAAAAACAACATTAACAAACAAACATAGAAAGAAACAAACCGATCAGACATTTTAACTCACACCATAATGTTCTAAGCATCAGCTGAATGAGTAAGGGGAAGATTAAAATATTTATTTCTACCATATACTTTAGATCTTGAGATGAATATTTGATATATTGAAGGAGTAGATCATTGCAAGAGTTTCTTTTCCTCACTGAGCTTCATTTTGAAATACAGTTCATGCTATGGGTATTTACACTGCATTTGTTTTGAACATTCTTAAAATCGTTGACTTAAATTCATAACTATCACATTAAGAAAGTCTTTAGGGTCCAATCTCAATAGCACTTCATTATTTTAATGATTGCAATCATTTTAAAATAATGATTGGATTAGCAGCATTGATTAGTCACTGCCAAAAAGGTCAATATTTAATGGAAAACAGACTTGAATTGGCCATGTTTTCATCAGAAGTATTATGAGAAAAAGACTAAATAAACCAAGGCTATAGAAAGCTGACAAACTAAGGCTATGCGTTCTTTCCTGACCGTACGGTTATATCCCTGAAATGTCCCCTTTGTCCTCTGTTGTACAAGTAATCCATCTGATTGAACTCAAACAATTAAATGTGATGGTATGTCCACAGCATTTTTTATAAAAAATGTCCCCTAAATATGAGCTGCTAGAGTAAAATATGATACATATAAGATAGATCTTCTCGAGTTTTTCCATATGTACCAAACCCAGTCAAATCTCAACTTTTAGAGTAGAATATGATAAAACAAGATAGATATCTTCGATTCATATACATTAAATTTGGAACCATTGGACTAGAAATTATGGCCCGAAAACTAATAAATGTTAACGCAACAAGAATGATGGCACCTAGAAATGTAGAGTAACATCTTCTCATCACTATCCTCTTCAGATGGGTTTCACAGCTTTTGTCTTTTGAAATGCTTCACGAAATCCCACGCATATACTCTATAAAAAGCACTCACCCTTATTACCAGAATTCAACATGGATTTGGGCTCCTCTTTGTGTTGGGCTTGTTTCAGCACAGTGGCACGTGGGCTGGGAATCTGTTACTTTGTCATAGCATCCATGAAAACATCAAACCTTATATGCATATTAATGTATTTACAGCTTCAGTATGTTGTATCAGTGCATTCATACTTGAGTAGTTTGATATGATAGAACAATTTTAATTCGACATGAAGGTTTCCATTATATTGAAATGTGCTTATGCCAGTAGATATTGGGAATAATCTACTTCATTACCTTGAAGGAAACAAATAACACTCCTAATGTGTTACAAATAAGTAGTGCACTTAACTCTTTCAATGTATCATTCAATACATGCCCTTCTTATTATCAAATTGCTTCATAAAAGATTCCTGTCATTAGGCAACTGCAGTAGAGGATACACACTTTTGCAGAGATTCATCTCTGCTATAGGAAAAACCCTACAAAATAAAAACCAGTGGGTCAAAACTCCTCCAGTTTGGATCAATGATGCACCAACACAAAAAGGTTGTTGCTTCACACTGGGTTAAAATAAAGGGTAATCAGTGAAGCTTTATTGACCACAATTGTCTAATATGCTCTTAGAGAGCCTCTATAAATGTTAATTTTTAAGGAAAGACTTCTGAATAGAAAAAACATACATATGTGGTAAAGGTAAAACAACTAGGACGTCTCAGGGATAGTTGATGATTCATTTTAATAAATAATTGATAGAATTACATCTATCATGTTGACACACAGATACATACCTCATATGGACCATATTATTATAACCACTGACAGGTGAAGTCAGCATAACTTTCATTATCTTGTAATAAATGGCACTTGTCAGTGAGTGGGATGTATTAGATTACAAGTGAATCTTTTGTCTTTGTTTTCCTTCCTTCTAAGGAAGGAAAAAAGGTGAACTGGTGACAGGGCATTGGTTGTGCATGGGGTGCTAGTCTGTTTTGACTGATCCTAGAGAGGAGCTACTGCACAAAATCTTGACAAAGTTAATGCAGGTTTGGATGATAAGATATATAAAGACACCCCTGTCCATTACAAAAAGGGGTTAAAATGGGCATATCAGCATCAAAACTGGACCGCAGAACAATGGAAGAAGATGGTGTTTGTCATTTACATCCTGCGGATTGCTGGGTGCCTGAAAATTATTTACCATGGGACGATATGCCACAAAGAAGCACTATGGAAATAAGGCAAGCCTGGGGAGGCAGAGCAATACTTTGGGAAATGTTTTGCTGGTAAACTTTGGGTTCTGCCATTCACGTGTTTGTTATTTTTAAATGTAAAACCTACATATCATTGTTGCAGACAGGGTGTGCTTGGTCTGCAACCATGGTATTACCTAATGGTAGGGGCCTCTTCCAGCAGGATAATAACCCCTTCCAAACTGTGAAAATGCTTCAGGAACCCAACAGCATGTTCAGGGTGTTAACTTGACCTCTAAATTCCTCTGATCTCAACTGAAAAAGACCTTCAGGGCTCATGTGGGATCTAATAATTCAAGCTGTTGGTAATAATGTTAAGGCTGATTGTATACTGAATGGTTATGTTCTGGATCTTAGCTTGTTGAGGTGGTTCACTCAGTCAAAATTATCCCTTTTTTTTGTTTTCGGCATAAATCCTTTTCATTTGAGATAATGACATTTCATATTTTGATTCATGGGAGTAAATTGTTCCTATTTGTCCCCAGCTGGTTAATACACATTTGCAGTTTAGTCGAGAGCTCTAAAATGAATGTGCGCTGGCTTGTTTAAGCTGGGAGACAGAGGAATAATTTCTGACTAAAGTTTCTGGCAAGATTTTGTTGGAGCTTCATGCCTTGATTGCTGTTGAGCCACTTTTTCGACAAAATGTTCTGGGCTGATCAGGCCTTTTCACAGTCACCACAAGGGTAAAGGATGGAGATAATCAATTCAGCTTTGTATGTTTTACCTGCTTCCCCATTTTTAAAGGGCAGCGCTTAAGGAGGCCTCTCTGTGAGAACATGCACACAATCTGCAATAACCAAGAACAAATGGTGCATCGGTGATCATGACCTATACTGTATGATTCTCTTGTTGTGATAAAAGGACATGAAGCTCATGTTGCATACAAACCAGTTTATTGCTGTGAGAGTTCAAGGGCAGGGGCAAATTCATAATCAATAAATGCTAAAGATCTTAATTTAGCACATTATTCATGTTGACTACTTTGCTCCATGGTTATTGATCAATGGCCAATGTTGCTGAGATGACAAAGACAAATAGCTGAAATAAGAACACCTATTAAACAACGGGACACCACTACTGCTGATCCATGAAGAGGATCATCCTGTAACCAAGTGGACTGAGCTCATAAAACATATAACATGAACTTATTTGCTCATATTCGTCCTGTTGTTTATTCACCCCGAGTTGCTGAAGGGACATCTCAGTTAATGTTATTGATTGATGATGTTGACGGTCGGTCATCTCGGCCTCCACGGTGTGGTTGTCAATAAGCATCCATTCACAGTCGCGTCCAACAAATAGGCAGGGAATTCAATTTGCCTGCATTTGATCAAAACTATTTTGTTCTACTGTCTGGTTGACATACACCATCAAGTAAAAGCAATGTAGTGGAACCCACAGTCATGCTGCAGGCTGACAGTGCATTCTCCCCCCTACCGCAGAAACAGATCCTTCCACAGAGAGAGGGCACACAATCGACTATAAATATGTATGATCTAGGAGACCATACCGTCTGGTGTGTGTTTGTTTCGGTACGGTTTCCAATGGAGTACTGTGCAAAGACACACCATCCGCTGATTGAATGAGGTGTGTCTGGAAACATGAGGTTCCTGGTGTAGAGATATGGGCAGACAGAAATCACTGAAGCACCAGTTTATTCTCTAATACATTTTTGCATTACTAAACAAAGTCAGATGAATTAAGCTTCGTCTGAAGGACATACGAAAATAAACCTAAAATAGTTCCACATCTATTAGATGTATTTGCATAACCTTGATGTCTATAGACAAGGAAGACTTAAAATAATTTATTTTCAGAACAGTGTCACTGTTCCTGTTACTCTGTTTGAATTATCTGTTATGAAAAAACAAAAACAATAGCGATATTCTTGTCCATGGCTGATTTTAATCATCATCATATTATAGAAGCACCAACACAATCAATTTATTCGCCTGGAAACACTTTGCTGAATACTGTATCAAATTTGCTAGAAATACCACACAGTAGTTGTTTTTCTACACGGCTATTATGGGACAGGACTAGCAGAAATCTCCGTCTGTCACAGTTTGACAGCAAACGTACCTTATCATATGACAAAAATAGGATTTTGACTGCAAGGACTCAATTTGGCTGCAAAATACCACATATGTCCATCAGAGGGAGCTGTATGCACATACAGCAACCTTTGGTCGTAGCATAAATCCAGGTTTACATGAAAGCATTGTTGACGGTAGAAAGAAAATTCTAAAAATAAATAGCGCGCCTGTCAAGAGGAAGAAGTTTATTTTGATGATTTACTGCCACATCCAATCATACAACAATGTGAAATTTATTCTCAGCATTTGAGCCATCCCAGAGACGGAGGGAAGCCTTGTTTAACTCCATAAAACAAATTAGGTTAAATGTCTACTTGCATGTAGACCTGAGGGATCAAACCAACAACGTTAACTTAGTATAGGTAGATAAATACTTTTCATTCTAAACAATATTCACTGTATTATTTGATATAACTTTGAAAATTGATAAACAATCCATATCCCATTTCAATTCTCTTTTAAAAACATATTTTTAGAAGTACACGAAAATTTACTTTTTTATTCACATTGTTCATTCAAGAAACATATTGCTTTTGTTATTCCATACATAATCGTAGAATGACTTCTTAGATACCATTATATACCAATTCGGTCAAATGATGAAATAATGAAACCATCCCACAGTCCCTCCAGGACATAAAAACATGCTACAATCCCAAAAGTTAACCCATGTGAACCCAGAACCCTTTCCTCTATCTGGATGAAATCAAACAGACTAATTAGACCACATGGAACACATTTCAGAAATAATTTTTGATTGAAATACTGCACCCACTGTCGTAAATTTATTAGTCTTGCTACTTACAGTAGCCTACATGATAAATCAGACCCTCATGGTAATCTATTTTTCCTTTTTTCAAACTAAATCGGCTTGACAAATTCCTGCTTAGCTTTGCCTTTTCTTGTTCACAATTCTATATCATATATCAAACTTAGAAGTGTGCTGGCTACGTTTTGCAGCACAAAAATATGTGCACACCAATTAAATGTAAAACTGCCTCATATTGAAGTGTTTCTTAAAAAAACATGAAGTGAGAATAAATTAGAAAAAATAAGCCAAAGACTTGTCTCTGAAACTTGATTTCAGAATCCTATTTCAGCTATTGATAGGTTTAATTAGTTAAAAACAAGAATAAAGCAGTATAAGTAGCATTCCATGACATTTAAAAGGGTTGTTAGGGTTTAAAATATATTCAACCGTTTTATCAGAAACCTACACAATCCTGTAATTTTCTCCAATCACTGCAACATGGTTATTCACTTCTTTTGGTCATGAAAATACGGACAAGAATATATCACTTTCAAAAGCACAGCCTCACTCTGCTAAAGACCTAGCTTACACAGTGTTCTACGTGAAAGCAGGGGTAAAATGTTTTAAACTGCATGCAACATTGTGATGGAACACAAAGTCATCAGCTGACACTTTGATACCACCGTAAACCACAGTGGTAGAACGGCTGAAACATGAGGATAAGGGACAAGAGGACAAATCACTATGACAGATGCTCCTGAATCAAAATCTGCTGCAATTGGTGAAAGGCTGAATGTGAACTATGCCTGGTTAGTGGTGGTGTCTGGTTGGAATAAATTAAGTAATTGTGTTATGCTAGCTACAGGTAGAAGTGTACCTGTAGTAGTAGTAGCTGTGCAATGTCAATAAAATGCACTGGATTTCCTTTGAATTGAATTTTGTGTTTTTCTGTTGCTCAGTCTATGCTGATTGCAGTCACCCGTATTGCACAGTTGGTACTGCCACTCACTTCTCAGTCTGGTAATTTGTGATTACCATGTTCTGTCCCTGGGTGGCATCACATCAACATCATCAGCAGAAGAAAAGTCCTGCATGCACCACAGGTGAGAGTAAATGCTGACGTTACTCACGGCATGGATACCGTATAACCGCATTTACAGTATCTGGCAAACATGTTCATTGCTAGACTGTGTATCATCTGTGCTAATGATGAAACGTGTTTTTCAGTCAAATCTATCAAATACTCCATTAAGGTACTTCCCATCAGTTCAAAGCATTGCTAATAAGATAAAATGAGATTAGATGAGATAAAATAAGATAAAACTTTGTTTATCCTTAGAGGACATTTTTGTGCCAGAGATTGCGTCAACTTACTGTAACAAAACAATCACTGAGTAACAACAATAGATTATTAAATATATACGAAAAAAATATTTTTTTAAAAATGAGATGATAATAAGTGTACAATTTCACATGATTATAATGCTCTAAAATTAATATTGCATTTGAAAATAGAATAAAATAATCAATAATCAGTATAGGCTGTGATTAACACACAGCAAGAAGGTTCTGGGTTCAAACCCAGTGTGTGAGTTGGCGTGTTCTGTGATTTGGATTTGGAGGGTGAACATTTCTTTATAATCTGTAAGGAGTTCATGGGATGTGGTTGGATATTCTGAGCCCAGCGTGGTCCGATCGGTGAATTGAATGATGCCCCTCCATAAGTCATAGAAATCAACAAAAGGACAGTTGAGCTTTCAGCTCTCATACCCTCCTGTCACTTTCATCCAAATTTAAAAAATAGAACCACTACGTGGAAAACTACTGCCATTAACATTAGAAATGCTGTCTGATAGATTCCTTCCCCCCAGCTTTTTTTAAATATTTGAATAATAATCACACTCCAGACGGAATTTTAACTTGCATATTGAATATCCACATACAGAGGTACCTAATGAAAATAGGCGGCCCAAAAGTAATGCAATTAACACGATTGATTAGATAAGAAGAATAAAAAGCTGTGTTAATAGACTGAAAAAACATTGTTAATGATTCAGTATAATACTTTTACCCTCAGGGTATTTTCATAGAGTTATTTTATGTCTGTGGTTCAGCCAATCAAGGCTAATTTTGCGTTTAATTGCATCATGAGTGCTTGTCTACATGGCCTGGGGTGTGACTGTTTAGAGAGTGTGGTAAATTTCAGACCACAGACACATTTATTTATAAACTTTTTGCATTTAGTCTTATATAATAATAATGTAATAGCAATAGAGGGCAATCCGTAATTAATTGGAAGGAAAAATATGTTCAAATGATTATATAAGTAAAAATAAATGTATTATTAGTTATCTAAAGGATGACAATCCTTTTAATACAGTATTATGAGTTTCACTGTTAAAAGGGATCAGAGATCAGTCGCTACTTCAAACATACTTTTAATTGACATCATTTAAATTGAGCTTTTTATTATTTCTAATGGATACAGCACATTTAAAAGAAATGTATTTACCTTTCTGTACACTGTGTTGATTGACTTTATTTTTACTGCCCTAAGGAGCTTTTTGGCAACATGGTTTAAAAATAGTGCCATAATAACAGCAATCCGAGGCTCAGACAGATTCACTTGTTTAGAAGTCCAATGAATGACATTCCTCTTATTCAATGGAACACTAATAATGAATTGCCTGTTTTGTTCCCTGTCTATACTTTCTTATTATTAGACAGAGAAGACTTTCCAAACACACATGTATCACAGTGGGGTTAAGAATCAGTCTTTCCAACTGAGACCATCACATCCACTATCTTTATTGAAGTTTTTTTGGCCGTGGACAGTTCTCTGATTCACCAACCGATATAGTGAGCTTCCTACTGACAGAGATTCAGTCACCCACACAATCCATTTTGAAATAAGAAAAAACATATATAGACAAGCTGGAGTTCAGGGCTGGCTGCCAATTCAGAGATTACAGTTAAGGTAAATGAAAATGATGATGGCTGGGCCGGGAATCAAATATATACTCTCCTGATAGCAAACGGTATCAAAACCATGTCATCCTTTAAACTTGACTCCCAACCAGGATTTGTGTTACATTTTTAGATTTCTTTTTAAATATATGTTGTAAATGTTCACCATCACACCTGTAGATATTAAACAAAGATATGTTCTTATTCCTTATTCAGCCTTTATGGTTACATTTTTGTAAATACATGCATATACATTTTTGTCGGATAAGCAAACGCCTGGCATTGATTCCCACATGAGGCAGTGAGAGTCTGATGTTGAACCTGATGTGCTCTTATAATGGTCACAGATTAACAAAGTAGTTTAATTATGCTCCCTCAGGGATGGCTCAAATGCAGAGAAATATTTTCACTACGTTATACTGTGTATGGCTGTATGTGATCAATAAAGGATACATTATTATTATAATTTCAAGACATTTTTATATATAAAAATATGGTGAGATCTTCAGATAGTGGATGTCATCTAAAATATTTAAAGGTATTTCAGATTTGATTTGATGTGAGAATGTTAAGATAAGGAGACATTGATTTTCAGAATAATGTAACATCAACACATTCTATAAGTCCATGTTTGAACTACCCAACATTTAAGACATTCAAACCCAGACTCAATTCTGCTTAAATTTACATATTTTTTAAACATATTTTTGATATTAGATTTCCTATTCTTGTATTTCAAATTCCACGGCATATATTAAAATTACAACATTGCCGGAGTTTTGCAATATGAAAATAGAGCAATATTAATACAATTATGCTGTTTCATATCAAGCTATTCAAAATATTTTTCATGAACTGGTTTGGTGTAACACTCAACATATTATTAAAGGTTCACACAATGGATTGAAATTTGCATTTAGTAACAAAAAAACAAGCTGAAAATTAGCACTTAATCAGTTACAGTTTAGGGATAAAGCTGTTTACGAAACTTTTCACTCCATTTAAAAAGTGAAGCTTGTGTTGCCATGGTTTCCTTTGGATTCAAGATAGAAAGTAAATCAGATGCTAATATATGCTGTTCATTTTGTTTGGAAAAAAGCAAGAATACAGAGAAATGCAGAGTTTGCCCACCAAGTGGCTCCCTTCTCAAAGACTTAAATTTCTATGCAAAGCAAGGGGAGATGCCACAGTGTGCTGTATATGTGGAGAAAAACTATTATCTTAACTGTGTGTCTGATTATTCATGCCTAACAGTATATAGCTATAGCTAGTATATACACCAAAACAATAAAACCCATAAGCGCCCAGACCCATTTTTCCATAAATGATAATTAAGGAAGATATAAAATAAACCAAATGGACTACATTGCACGCATTTCTGAAACAATTTCTGAAATATATGAAATTTTGAGTACTGCCGCAGAATTAGTAATTAATATAGATGTTGAATGTTTCAAATCCTTCTGTTTTTCCCCTGAATACCTGAGGGATAATAACAGCCCGATTACAGATTTTTTACAAAAGCTCTCTATAAAAGAGATCACATGGACAGTGCCTTCTATAACAAAATCATCACTATTCTTTCCCCTCTAGGATGGAATGAGGGAGTAGGCCATACATCTTAATATTCAAGACATATCAGCATATGTAAACACCAAGTGTAACACAAAGTCAAATGGACGGTACACCTTGTGTGTTTTTCAAAGTTGTGATTAAATCTAATATTACAAACAGCAAACACAAGATGAAAAAAAAAAAAATTTCTGCATGAGACCCACGTCCATCGTTGACTTTTCTTGATTGAGTGTAATAGCATACAGACCAAATGCAAAAAGGTCACTGGTGGATACAGCTTTAATATTATAATTGGCACTTTTTCCAGGGAGACAGCTCTGTTGCAAAGAGCTTCACCTAAACACTGAATCCAGATAAAATCTATTACGCATTCAAGACGGAATGCTCACCTGCCTGTCATGTCCATTGGATATGCGTTACCTGATTAATCATGCAGACACAATGCTGTGAAGTGATTAACAGAATGAGCTAGTGCAAGACTATGCATTGTAATTTTTTTGGACCCTTAAAATTCTGAGAGATTACCTTGTGTTTTTCCAAGGCTGCTCTTAAGCCATGCAGCAGGACAAACAGCAGTGGTAACATCAAATTGCTATGCTCAGTCAGCATTTATATAGAGCCTGGCAGCACAGCTCCAGTATGTTCCCCTCTGTCTAATCATCACCTGTGCTCTACGTTAGCTAATCAGCAGAGGGAAATATTATGTTCTGTGGCTGTTAGGCAACAATAAGTGTTCCATGACCACCCTTTCCTTGTGCCATAATAATGAGCAAGCTTTTGGCCCTATTTAATCACAATTATTCAGGCACTTTCTATGTGGGCAACATAGTTAAAGGCCAGATCTCCAAATAGACAATGAAGCACACAACAGTCGTCTCTGTACACACTAGGCTGATGTTGTTCATAGTATCGACAGGATCAAAGACTTTGACACATTGATCTTTGAGTCTTTCACTGAAGACCCTGATGCCAATTAAATACTTTTTTCAGATATAAAAAAGAAAGCTGAAAGACACACAATACATTATAGCCATTTATATTATTATTATTATTATTATTACTGTACATTTGAATTCAATTAACACAACCACTTAGACAGAATAATCCTTTTACAGCAATGATCTGCTTGTGGCTTTATGGTATTTTTCTGTTAAATTAACCAGATGTTTGTAATTTCATAGGAAAAATCGGTTTTCCACATATTCTGAACGTCAAAAAAGTTTCCTTATAAAGACCGTAGAGATGACTGGATAAACTATCAAATGCAAACAGTAAAATACCATCAAATTCAAAACATTATATCACCATACTAGATGCTGGGAATTATCTTAAATAAAGAAAAAGTACATCACCTTATCATTTATGGTCTTGGGGCCCTTTTTCTGTGGAGTTTGCAAGTTCTCTGACAACCAGAAAAAAGCTTGGTGAAAACAAGGCCACTTTATTCACATCTTTTTATAGAAATAAATGGACAGCCATTGTTTATTACTGAATCTCAGATTGTACAGTCTCCAAGCCACACAATATCAACTGCTCTGGATCCTAAGATCACAAGTGATCCCTAACCTCACACGTTCTGGGTTCATTTTACTAATACAGCCCGATAAAAATAAGACGAAAATAACTGGTATCATTTTTTGTGCTGCAAATAATGTTACCAAACATTGGCGCATTACAAATAATTTAATGCGGATATAAAGGCTTAGGGGATAACCCTAGGTCATTTTATTCAGGAATAAGGGGGAAAAAACTATTACAATCTAACATTAATGCAATTTTATAAATTTTTATTCCAGGGCATCATTTAAAACATTATTTCATTTTGAACTAAATTATCTCTTCCATAATTTTCTATTTAAAGCACAATGGGTTTGAGTTTTCCTGGTTGAATGTTTTTCAACATACAATACGATAACATGTGTTTTAAATTACTAGTAAGTGACGTGAGTTTTACCACACAAAATATTATTTTAACAAAATGAAAACCTGGACCATGTTGTCTGCATCATTCAACCTCTTCAGTTTGCTAGACTAGGTGCACATTTTTACCTTTAGAAGTGAATAACCATTTTGGTGTCTGATGTAGTGTAGTGTATAATAATAATAGGGACCATTGGAATGAACATATTCTACAGGAATTGTATTACTGTATTGTATGTTTAACATTAAATTGTGTTTTTGAATTTTTCCCCCCTTTTTTTTTAAAGTCTCCATCATAAATGCCAAACTTCCCTTCTATTTGTGGCTTTTGGCACAAGTTAGCTTTAATTATTAGATTTTTTTCTCTCCAAACGGCAGTCTTGTCTGTGACAACTCCATCATAGCAGTAGCAACAGAGGGTAGAGTAATTGTTTTCACAGAAGCTTAATAATATGTTTAGCCTAATGACTTATTAATTCTGGGTTATGTAAATACAGTGAATTCTAATTAATATAATTACGTAAACAGGGTTAAAGATAATTAGGATACATCACACGTAGAGGTTGTGTGCTTTGGTTAGCAAAAAGGTCACAGTCTTGAAACATAAACTTGAATGCAATATAATTATGTGTGACATACTGTATACTGGAGATAATATGGAGATGAAAAGCTATTTATCTTTGGAATATCTGGTGCGGCTGTGGTACAAGCGACGTGTCACCCTCTGACAAATGGCATCTTGAGAAAGTTTGATGCAGAGGATCCAGTGCTGCAGAAGATTCCTCAATGATTGATGGCTGAGCATTCTGCACTGACATCCCCTCATAAGTGATGCTATTGTTCTACGTCATCCAGATGTCCTCAGACCACAAGAAGAATTTCCACTATTGTGTCCTTACTCTGATGACATTACAATGACAGGATTTCAACTTATGTTCAGTCAATAGGGGATTAAATCGCTGAAAAGTCGGGGATATTATGGAATCGTCATCGCCAACGTCGCATCCCCCACTACAGATCCTTTTAACGCAATGAATCAAAAATAGGGATAATGGCTCACATTCAAATTTTATACCCACATAGAACTTGCGAGGGAGAAACAGAATCCTTTTCTGAGAGATCTTTTGTAATTTCCACACACTAGGAGGAGCTTCTTTTGGCTATCTAGATCTTTTTCGTACCTAATTTTACTCCAATTGTTCATATTTTACTCACTATGGGGAGCTTTTTCACCAAAAACCCAAATTTTCAAACATAAGGTTCTCATCTTCAGTCCAATTGGTTTACTGATTTTCAGCTCATCCGGGCCTTAATCCATTTTAAGGACATAAAATATTTACTGAACCTTGGGTCTTTGCTCCTTGAAACTCTCAGTGAGTTTGGCATCTGTGTTACTTTCCACCAAAATAGGCGCTCGACTTCTCCAGGATCGGTCTTCCAATCTTAGTACCTTACCTGCTCCAGCTCAGTGTCTCCACACTTAGCCACCGATCTTAGTTCTACCAGTTTCATATGTTGATACAAGAAAATAATCCAAAGTACTTGGAATGTTTTTTCAGCCTCCGGACCTAACGAATATAGAATTTTGTTGTTGAATATTGAAGAGGGACACACTCATCATCCACTTCATCGAACCTCATACGCATGAGGACTAAGTCTATATACACTTATGACCTTTTTAAAGGCTGGCGGAAAGCAAATATTAGATTTTTTTCAGATCAGGTTTTAATCATTTTCTTATGCAGTCCTGAATGAAAATGGTGAGATCAGAGTTCAAGTGGCTTTTTGTAAGTATGCATGTATTGGGCACTATCATCAATAGCCAGTGCTGATAGCGGGTGGAATCGAGGAGCAATGATGACAATGATATAATCTGCTGTGAAACTTCCATCCTCTAGTGCAAAACGTGACGCATACATTCCCTATTAGAGTGTCCATGTTGGTTTGAACAGCATGAGCTGTCTCAAAAATATGGTATTGTTTCTTCTTGGTGAAGTTAATGACTCAACCGCACATCCATGTGCACATATGTGTTGTTTCAGAAGACAGATATGTTCATAGTAGAGGTAGATACAGGTCACTGTAATAGTGAGTGTGAACCATCAAACCAAATCTGATCCGAGCTAAATATCTGAAATGAACAAGGGGGATTGTAATATGAATGGAACCTTTGACCCCGGTGGTCATGTTTGACTGGTCAGATGACAGATGTGTAAATATCCCCTTCTTTTCTGATTCATTCCCCTGAAGAAGTCAGGACCAACACTGGCTGTAATGAATAAGTGTCTGTTTGCACCTGTGGACCCCCCTCATGATTTTGTGATTGAATCATTTAATTGCTCTTTTCTGTAATATATTGACATTGTCCACCAGAGATCCTCGCCAAGATGGCTTTATTTACCAAACCCCTTGAAAGGGAAAAATCTCATTGAGGAGATGGATTGCTGAACGGGCTCTCCCGCAGGCCTATAAATCATTCTTTAATCAGAGAGCACTGAGAGTGAGTTTACACTCTCAGACCCCACATTAGCACCACTGACTCTCAGCTGTCTATGGTTCTGCTCCTGCACTCTGCCTTTCGAACTTCTTCTTAGCTCCTTTGTCCTCCATCTTCTCTTGGCCTCTGTAGCTTTAAATCACAAAGCAGCATGTCATTTACCTGACTAAAATATTGTTTAGTCAGTTTCGTTTGTTTATTAACTACATAGAGAAGTGAAATACTGAGGTTCAGGTCATACAAATACAATGTTTCAATTGAACAGTGGGGACGTCACAGCCTGCACTCTCTGCATGTGTCAGCTGCAACCGCTTAGCTGTCTTAGTTGTCATCTTCTTCAAAAAGGATGTGTTGTGCTTGACTAAGAAAGGGACTTTATTTCAGTCCGTGCATCGAGCGTCAATTGTGCTAAGTTTGATGAGTCCTATCTGAAACGTTATTCACATGCACTCGACTCTACCTTAATGGAAAAAAAACAACTGCATGCAGATTGATAATAAATGAATAGACATGATGCATTATGTGCTCCAAATCTTACTATAATCTATATTAGGTTGTTTTTTTTCAAAATGAGCTCTAGTGTAATTGGTTTTATTGTTTTCACTAGTTACTTTGATAGATTGATAGATAAGTTACACCTCATTCCAACAGCAGCCCGCATTAGTGCAGTTTGTGTTGAGGCTACAAGCTTGTTCAGATGGTAACTTGTACTGATTTTTCTGGCTTTGCACTTTCCAAGGAGACTTTGTCAATTTTGCCGTGGCTGTCAAGATTTTCTGATGAATATGGAGCCCCTGTCAACATGGAGGGTATTTTTTCAGTATTCATTCTTTTCACTCTGTTTAAGTCCCTACCAACCTCTTCTGCACTGTCAAAAATTAAAAGTCTGCTGAATGCTATACAGTGGAATATCCAGACCTTAATTTGGGTGGCCCACTGCTTTTAAGTACGTTCTGACGTAAGTTAATACGTTTACTTAAGTATAGCTGTCTAGTTATCAGAGAATCTACCAGTGACACCTTAGTCCAGCCATTTTGTTATATCATGAAAATAATGAAACATCAACATTTTTATCACATGTCACTGGGGGAGAAGGTGCTGATCTCCAAGAGGAATCAGGATGCAAACTATGATAATTTTACTTAAATTACGACAATGTATCTCTAGTAAAATATTCCAGCATTCCCCGCCTGGCAACACTTCTTGCACTCAACACCCATCAAACTGGGTGAGGACATTTCAGGCTTTCAATATGTTCGGTAACTATTTGTGCAGAGATCTGTATTCACATTTCAGTTCTTAAAATAGTACAACAACAATCTCCTTTTTGACTTCTTTTCTATTTTACAAAAAATGTGTGTTTAAATTTCAAGCAAGTGCTGGAGGATGATTCCTAATGCAGTGATCTATACTTTTACTGTTCAAGTGTCCTTCAAAGGCACTTTTTACTTGAGCTATTATCAGCTATATGAGTGCAAACTTTATTCCACTTTCTCCAGAGCATGAAAGATAATTCCATTTACACAAACCCAAATCCCAAACGCCTTCCACTGATAAATATCATAAACTTAACCTTTGCTTCCTGAAGTGTTGTGTGTTCTCTCTCTCCTCTCATATCTCCCTCCATAAGACAGTCCCTCCAGACTTTTACTAAGTTGGGAGCATAGTGGGTGATATAGACCAACCTTGCTCGTAGGCTATTCGTTCACTCTGTGTTCATGAAAACAAATTGGCAGGATATCTTTGAAACTCGAGATTTAGCTATGCTGTCTGCTTCAGATACCCTTGAAAGTCAATTGTCAGTACTGACATTGACATTGCAAATAAGTCTGTTTGGAGATGCAGGACAGTTTATTCAAGATTCACAAAATTTATACACAAATAAATTCAGGCTCACTATTTGCAAACAAATGCAATTCCTTATTTTCTTAATTAGTTTTTAATTTTCAGATGTAGGAAGAAAGTTTTGCTATATCTGAAGAAATGGCTGTTACAAACATCGTACTGTTGAATAAAGAATGGGATCAATACTTTCCAGGACCAAGCCACGAAGGGGTCAAAGGTCAGTGTACGTCTAGTGCCGGCCCCACGGCCACTGGTATCTGGACACCCAAACACATACAACCAACCCCGTAGCCGGCAGGGGTTGGGGTTGTTGCATAAATAGCCATAAATGTAATGGGTATAAATGTAACCCCGACTCGACTCGGGGTTCTTATATTTATACCCATTTTTATTAAATAATAATATTTTATATCATATATAAATTATATTATATAATCAGTGAACTCCTGATTGGTGTCAGACATTCTGTTAAAATCGTATTCAGCAACCTAATTTCAACATAAACTACTGGCTTTTATGTTGCATCCCTTTCCCCTACAAGTAGATTCGTAACCATTGGTCTTACTCCTTTTACGTCATGCAGTTTGGGTTGGTTCTTTATAATTTATGAGGTTGATTCTACTTAGTTACTTGTAATGAGGTCCAGCTTTATTTAATTGGCATGTTCCAACTAAATTTTCAGTAGTAAAATCGCAGAACCAATCATTATTCATGAGGAAGTATTCCATGATTTTATTCAATGAATCCAAAGAATACTTGTTGATAACAATCCATGTTAACAGTAAAAGAAATTTGAGTTTCCATAACGATACAAAACAAGACCGACGAAGATGGATACTCAAACCTATCAGTTCATGTAAATGTGACAGAATCTTGTAAGTTAAATTGTTGCAATTCATAGTCCTACAAAATGTAATCATCTTTATCTTGCAAAAATGACATTAATTAATACAGAACACATTACATTTAAATACATTTAAAATCAGGTCAATTAGCTTCTTTTTTTTTAATGTATTCGAGTGAACATTTTTTTGCAAAGATTTATCTAATAATCCCCAGATTTGCAAAGTAAAGATAGAAGCAATAACGAATTCATCCACTTCAATTCATCATTAAAACTCGAGTAGCTTACATTTTTGCTCCTGTAAAGAACTGTACTGCAACCTTTTAACTCTGCCCCCTGGTTTACCTCTTAACTGACACACCTCAAAATCAAAAGTTGTCCCTCGGAATGTATGCATACAAAACCGGCCTTACTTTCCATAAAATCATGTACGACGACCATATTTGTTATTATATGGATGCCCTCTGGGCAGGAGAAGGGAACACAAGATCTCTGTTCTCCACTGTTAACACCATCTTGAAACCACCAGATTCTGTTGCACCCCATGTTTACACCATTGCACACTGCAATACCTTCATCACCTTCTTTAATGAAAAAATTCATCAGCACTGCACACAGCACTTTTGGACAGAATCCAGTCCACCGTATCCAGCCACCTCCAGACATCTCCTTCTTTCCATTTTCCAATTTTCATCTTCCAACTGTCACTGAAATATATGGTCTTATTCGTAAATCCAAACCTTCCACCTAGATCTTCTACCCACCAACCAGGTCAAAACCTGTCTACCCTCCTTGTCTTCTCTTATCACCGACATTATCAATTCTGCTCTCACACCAGGTTTTGATCCATCCTCTCTCAAAACAGTGGCAATACCTCCTGTGTTCAAGAAACCATTTGCAGATCCCAACAACCGTGGATACCTTCAGACTAATCTTCCAATCCTACATTTCAAATTATTGAAAGAACCACACTTACCACTTCAACAATAAGCTATTTGAAGAACTCCAGTCTGATCTCCGTCCCCTTCACAGCACCAAGAAAGCCCTGGTTGATCACTAAGGATCTGTTTATTGTAGCAGGCTCTGGGCTATTAGCCATACTCATCCCCCTTGATCTCAGAGCAGCTTTTGACACCATCTCCCACACCATACTCCTAGGCAGGTGAGAGGTAACTATTCACACCCCAATGAAACAGCCATTGGGAGCAACTTGGGGCTCAGCATCTAGCTCAAGGACACTTTGACTTGTATACTGCAGTGGCCAGGGATTGAACCAACAACCTACAGATAATTTGACAACCGCTCTACCAACTGAGCCACCATACAAGCCAAGTGGATCCTCTTGTCTACATCATCTTGCTCTTACAACTCGACCATATTTTCAGGAAATTCAGTATTTGCTTTAATTACTACTCTCTTCTCCAAACCGAACACAGTCCTTCCACCACTGTCCCTCATTGACTGTCTCCTGGAAATTAAAACCTGGTTCTCTCATAACATTCTCACTCTCAATAGCATAAAACTGAAGTTCTCCTTGTTGGCTTCAAAACAACTCTGGTGAAATCTGAAAGCTTCTCACTCACTTTCGACTCCTTAGTTCCTCCCTCCCCCTAATTCAAGAGTCTGGTGGTAGTCCTCGACAGCACATTACCATCTAAAGCACACATCAAAATATCACTCGGCCTTCATATTTCCACCTACGCAACACTAACCGTCTCCGTCCGTCTCTCAGACCACAGCCATCCTCGTCAGTGCCCTGGTCACATCCTGCATCGACTACTGCAACTCTCTCCTCTCTGGTCTTCCGCTTAAGCTCCTCCATAAATTTTAATAGGTTCAGAACTCTTTAGACTGCACCATTAACAGAAATCTGTCCTTAGAACACTGGCTCCCTGTCAAACACCTTATCAATTATAAGATTTTCCTTCTCACCTTCCAAATCTCTCCATAACCTCATACCTCTCTGCTCTTATTCATCCATACGCAACGCAGCAGATCGTCTCGTTACGCATATTGATTTGGCATAGGTTGATTTTAACTTTTTTATCTCATGTCGGATGTCCTTCCCGACCAGCTGGGTAGGCTGGTAGCACTTAAGACCTTGCCTAAGGGTCCACACTGGATTTCTGCTGTGTCCTCATTTGACTGAGATTTGAACCCCAGTCTCCTGGACCAGGGTCAGTGGTTTAACCCTCTGATTGCATCTCCTTTTACTAATGTCCTTATATTTGTTGTTTTACTGTCATATCTGTAGGGTTACCTTGAGTTTCCCTAAAGGCACCCATAAATAAAATGTAAATTGTTATTACTATTTTCCATATCACAGAAGTTTGAACTCTTGCTGATGCATATCAAACAACATGTGTATGATATAATAAAAATAATAATACATTTAATTGATACCCTAATGAAAACTGGTTTTATGACAAATTTTAGGAGACAACTGAGCACAAATTAGTCTTCAGAGTGCAGTTTTTCATTTATGACAGGGTTCTTGTAAATGTAAATCAAATTTAAAAATTCCTTGATACAAGGAATTAAGTTTTCCTGTTTAAAAGAGCTCTAACTAGGCCATCTGAAATGCTAGCTTGTGGCCATTTTCGATAATAAATGATAGCAAGCCTCCTTTTATGTATTTATTATTTAAAATTTTGACTGAATGGCTTTTTTCACCTTTCCTTTCTTTTTTTGCTTTGTTTTTTTCTGTTTGGCAGTTTATTATTTGCCTTTGGACATAAAATTTAAATTAATAGTACTTTTGACAGCAAAACAAAAACAAAAACAAAGATTAGAGGAAAATAGATCCGACCTATCTTATGTATATAGAAGCACTTTCCATTTCCATCCAAGTTTTAGCATCTTGAACGATTCTTTGAATTTTTGAATCTCCATCTCTTTGACACTGAGAGGGAGAGGTGCCGAATGATTACAGTATTTTTCTTGATTTTCATTCTTCTATAAGGCGGCAACATTAGACACTGGCTGTGTGTGGAGTTTCCTCTCGCTGGTGAAAGACGTGTATGGGTGCAGAGTCACCCTTCTGTGAAAGACAAATTAGGCAGGAAATTGAACACCTCCTTCGGCTATTGCAAAAATCAATTTATTGAAAATCAAATATTTATGTATAGATCCTGAAGCTCCCTGCTGATAAAGTCCTCCGTTTAGGTTGCATTTGGTGCCATATCTAACTAAGCTCTGATAAAACATACCAGGCTCAGTAAGGCAATGTGGTGAACTAAGAGTGATCCAAATGATATTATAAACAACAAGCATGGCCGTACCATTAAGTCATTCCACTGTCTAAAAGAACAAATGCAGTTGATTGCTCTTTCTACATATTCATGGCCACTGCTGAGCACCTCTCTTTCAAATCCTTTCATAAATATGGAGATAAGAACATTAATTGAGCTCCAGTTCTGCACGTGATGGTAAATGAGATCTGACTATGTAGTGGGGACCAAGAAGGATTTATATATAAATTATAAATATACCGATATTTCTCAAAGTACTCTAAAATTTCCTTCTCTCGCTTAAATTATACATATGGTTAAGTGATCTGCCGATCCACATGGGATCTTCATTATATCTCCGAAAAGTTGGGGATATAACCTAAACTAAAAGCCTAACCTAATCCCTCTAACCCTCTACTGTCTTGCTGTCTGGGGTCATGCCAGCATGATCATTAACCATAACTGTACATGCTTTAAGGTCCACTATAATACAATATAAATAAATGTAGTATAACAATACAACAGGACGTGAAAGTGAGAAAATATCAACATCATCTTTTTTTCTTTTTTTTTGCACCATAGATACGTAGAATCCTTAGACATGACGATTACAAAACGTGCTAACTAAAACAATTTTTGAAAAAATGCCCTTTATAAACCGCAGAAATTAACTGGAAGGAAGTAGACAGTATGTTACTGTAAAATGAAGCTGGGTAATTAATGCAACCAAAAAAAGAAATTACTGTGATATTTCATAGTTGAGACTTTAATACTTTAATTTACAACCATACAAATATATTTAATGTGATATTACCGATTGTCACTTTTTTACTGTTATTCATGACAGCACAAAAATATTTATTGTGATATCACACTGTAGTGACTTTACTACTGCAATTTA